>CALNHX010010566.1:0-39094 GCA_940337035.1 Agriotes lineatus
CTTACAGTGCCACCAACATAGGATACATACAACAAATATTTCAAAGCCAGCTTGATTTCGGTTTCATTTGTTCACATGTTATTTATGTAGGTTATTAATAATACAATCGGCCCTTAACAGTCGCAGATATGATTACTATTTGCGAACTTGAGATCGGTCAATAATTGAGCTTCTCTCAGTTTTGCAGCCTACAGCGGAAAATTCAAGATGACTCACGTTCGCGTCGACTAGATCATGTAAAGAAAAGAAAAACTAAAACAAGTTTAACAAGGCATACATGTATAAAATACGTGCATTTACTACCAATAAATATATACTACAGTACAGAATACTTGCAAATGCGCATTCCTATTGCTTTCTAAAAAAACTAAAAAATTAAAATCTATTACGCTAATACATACCTTAATTGCATCAAATAATTCCCAGAACTATTTTCAGAAACTGGCATACTATCAAGTTCAAATTTGAATGTTTTTCTCGAAGGTGTCCCAATCCTACCAATGTCAGTTATTACTAAGAATTGGAAATTCAAAATCTAAAATGTGCCTACTCGAGGTTTCCATACTATATAATCTCTTTGAACATTTGGCTACTTGTTTGTATCATTCGTAGAATTGCTTATCGCGGTGGCACCGTCCAGTCTCGTTTATTGTTACTGGCTTTGCGTCGGCAAATGTCTTTGAAGTTCTACCGTGCACCACTGCAAGATGCAGCACTCATAAATTTTCTTAGAAATAAATATCGGCACTAAACACGGTTTTAATTTAGAACTTATTACAGTACCAGTACCTTCATATATTTGTGCTATCTAGAGTATATTTCTAACCAGAATTTCATTGCCAAAGTAATTATTGATTACTTATATGGTTATAAAATGTATAAGTCTTTGTAATCAAGTATAAAATAATATAATTGGAATATAAACCTATGCTTTACTGCTTAGTAACTCGATACTCTAATATCGGCCTTAACACGTAACACGTGCCACCCGTCTGCGGGCAAAGGGGTTGTTTATAGAGTGCATATCTTGCCTACATCATCCAAACAGAGCAATTCCCAAAATGCTAGTACGAAATCGGCCTGCAGCCTACACAAAACAAAAAACATAAAAAAATTACTATTTCAGTACCAACAAAATGACATATTTAACGTTTTTGTTTTTGGGGTTTCTAAAAACTAACCTGGGGCTTTTGTGTAACAAGAACTGTCCATTAAATTACGCTAATGTTAACAACAGTACGTTTATAAATTGCGTTGTTTTCAGTCAATCTACATTGTATTTTAAGCAAAGATATAATACAGAAGGTGTTCCTTAAATCGACCATATGCCTTCTGGAGGCAGTGGCGTAACTTCAGATTTCGCCCCCCCCCCCCCCCCCCGCGAAAATTAGCTACGAACCCCTTATAGGTCCTCAATAAAATCAAGTGGCAAAAACATCACTAATAATAATAATAATAGTACAACATATAATCAATAATAACAAGATTAGGCACTGCAAAACAATGAACTAAAATAATTAAAAAATAAAAACAACATTTTAAGCAATGTGCATACGCTTGGCATTTATGTTAGCAAAATATAACCTCTTGCAATTCAATTTTATCAGCTATATCCGATTCAATGAAGAATAAAAAAAGGTTTTCCAAACTTTCCTGATGAATACTGTTTCTGATATAATTTTTAATTTAGAGAAACTTCTTTCAGCTGAAGCGACCGAAACAGGAAATGTTAAAAATGCTGTCACAATTTCAGGAAAAATTTATGATAAATTAAAATTCTGATTATCAACTATTAACTACTTAGCAAAATATTTCACGCTTTTAAACTCTATTAGTTTATCTAGATTATAAGAATTTTTTGCACAGGAACAAATGTCTTTAGGAAATGAAGGGGAAATATCTTTTTTATAAAATATTTGAAAAGCTGCTGCTTTGGAAAAGGGATCTTTCTCAGTCATTTCGCGCAGTCTTTGGATTTAAAAAACTAAAAAAGTTTGCCGTTTGAAACATAATTCAAATCTCTGACTCGATTGAGTTGTGATATCTAAAGCTCTATGAAAAATGTTGACTTTAAAATACGTATTAGAATCCGATAACCTTTGATCTTCCAAAAGTTCGTCAAAGGGTCTTTTAACTTCGGTCTGCGTTTATTTTTAAATTTATTCTTTTTTTATTTAGAACGGTGTAAAGAACAGAGGCTTAAGCCTATATTGCTCACAATGCTATACGTATATAATTTTGAATACAGTACAGAACACAATTCAGAATATTTAGGAAACTAAGCTAGTGAAATTGAGTAAATTATTATTAACACAAAAACAAAAATATGTTTCTTAATTCGCTTGATTAAAATATAAACAAAAAAAAGTTTTTCTAACATAAATGGTTAATTGATTGAATTGGTATAATACAAACAATGACAGTTTTCCTACATACGTAAGTGAAAAAAAAATTAGAAATAAAAATAAGAGTAACTGCTACCTTGTTCATTAGTTAACATTTGATGTTATCTCAAATTCTGTATATAAGTTGAGTAATTGAAAATTAGCGATCACACAAAAACGTAATCTACGAAAACAGGCCATAATCACTTGCTTCGCACAACACAATTTGGTTAGCATGGTTTACAAATTAGACGTAATACTAACTGCTACAGTCCCACACTTACTGCACTACCACTAGTTAAGGCTTGATCGTAACCAGCCTTGAAGAATGTAATGGAAGTAGCATTAACTATCTCGTCGGGCAATCTGTTCCAAGCTTGAAAGACTCTATTTGATAAAAGATGTTGACACGAGCTGTTGTTCGGAATTTCTCCTTCGATAGCTTGAACCAGTGTCCCCAAAACGTTCGTTACGGTTACGTTCATACAGATAACACAGAATAATATTATTATTCTGTGCAGATAAGATAGATCGCAAGAGAAATCTTGGTGAAGAATGCGATGAGTCAATATCAAATCTCCTAGTGATTGTCTTTCGTTTAATGTGGTTAAACGTAGTTTTCTCAGTCTAGTATGGTAGTCAAACGATCTATATGAGAATATCATCCGTGTAGCCCTTCGTTGAACTCCTTCTAGTAGTTTCTGATCCTTAACGTAATTGGGGGACCATACTGAGTTAGCATACTCGATTATAGATCTTACTGAGTTAGCATACTCGATTATAGATCTTATGTAACTTTTATAAAGTAGTAGACCAAGTGAAGGATCGGGCCTTTGGAATGCTTTGGATAGCTGAATTTGCTGTTCTAACCACTTTAACAGTTTGACTTGACCAAGTTAAATTATTAGTTATTGTAACGCCCAAATCCACTTGGCTAGTTACAGATCGTACAGTGGTATTTGAAATGGTGTAGTTCAATGTGGGATTCTTGTAGCCCATATGCATAACAGTGCATTTGTCAGGATTGAGAGGAATGCACCAGATATTGCACCATTTTTCTAGTTGGCGTAAATCTTCCTGTAGCTGATCATATTGGCTAAGAGGATTGGCAAAAACTTTTGTATCGTCAGCGAACATCGCAGTGTTAGTTTTAATTAGGTAAGGCAAGTCTGATACATAAATTAGAAAAGCAATCGGTCCAAGGACCGACCCTCGAGGTACTCCAGAGGCAACTTCAAAGTGAGACGACAGGAAATCGCCAATTTTAACGTGGAACGAACGTGAACCCAGGAAAGCCTCAATCCAGTGTAGAACATGGAGCAAATGTCTAAATTTGTACTAGATATTTTATCCCTACCACATGTAAGAGGGTGTTCCTAAGACAAATTTAATAAAAATTAAAATTAAAAATAACCTCTCGCTAAAAACAATAAATTCCTTATTGTTAGTATCAGAAGACAAAGAATATGATTGTTGTTATGAATATCAACCCTCTAAAGAAATACGTAAAAAACATGACTTCAAATATATTACTCAAAAAATTAAATAATGATTTTGCTTGACCGTTACCTAATTGCTTATTCACTGTTAAGAATGCTCTGAAGTCATGGATAGTAGAGAATATGTAAAATATTTTTTTGAGTTTTACGATATTAATTAATAAGTATATGTATTATTATTCGTATTTACGTATTTTATTTTAACGGTTCATTTAATTTAGCTAAATGAAGGTATTTTTTACCCAGTTTTTTCAATAAAAATCATATGTTCATAATTATGTATTAATGTTTATACTTTAATTTCTATGTACAGACCGCGCGGTGTAATTAAAATCGGGTCGCGCAGATGCTCGGTAATATGTTTGAAGTGATGTTTTTTACGTATTTCTTTAGAGGGTTGATATTCATAACAACAATCATATTCTTTGTCTTCTGATACTAACAATAAGGAATTTATTGTTTTTAGCGAGAGTTAATTTTTAATTTTAGTTTTTATTAAATTTGTCTTGGGAACACCCTCTCACATGTGGTAGGGATAAAATATCTAGTACAAATTTAGACATTTGCTCCATGTTTGACCCTTTTCACATGTTTCTTAAAAATTGAAATACCTGTAGTTATATTTCTTTGTTGATACATGCAGGACATACCGATTTTTTCTTATCGGCAGAAGATTTTGACCAATTTTTGAGTTCTAGAATACAGTCTAGCTTATATTTTTGAACAATTTGTTCTTTTCGGTATCGTATCCTTATTTAACCACTATCGACCTCCATTCTCACACTCAGTTACTGGACACGACATTATTTTAATATAACAAACAATTTAAACTATAAAGAACACAATTTCCGCTGAAACATGAACAATACACTACGTCCTACGTGCTGTGGTAATTACACTACGACCTGAATTTAGGATTAACTAATCCCGATAAAGCACAACCCAAGACACAAGACTAAACATCCTGCATTCAGCATTCAGTAATAAAAACAATAACGAAACGACTTCAAACTTCAAGCGATTTCAAATTCCGAACCGTCATCAAATTATCCCTAATACCACGCATGACCTTCTTAACGCTACCTACCATTTTAGGGTAACCCCCAGATCAAATGTCTGTGCTCGTTAATCAGCAGACGAATAATAACGCATAATTTAATTTATCTACGACAGAACGACAGTGTGTAAAATTGACTTTTAGTTGGCAGTTTTAAGTTTGTAAAACGATTGTTTAATAACATATTTTCATAGTTCACGTCGTCAGTAGCAACGTGTTTAAAATGTTTTCATTAATCAGGTCGTCACTAGCAACGTTTTTTAAAATTTTTAACCACGCAAAATTATGACCGTTTACTAGTAATCCTAATTTACATTTAAATATTCTTCTTAGATTTACCGTGTTTTCTAGATTCTATCGTAGATAAAGTATTGTACGATACAGATGCGTAAAGCATCTGTAGTCATTCGCAGGGCTTAAAATGCTTGCCCACTCGCGTTTTAACTGTGCCCCACTCGTGACTAAAGACTAGCTTTACGCACTTGTATCGTAAATTACTATTTTGGAGCTGTAGATTAACCTCTTGTTATAATTTTTACATTTTTTTTGTATCATATGGTATGAAACTGTAAATTATGGTATATTTTAGCTAATTGTTTTTCATCTGATTAGTGTTACCATTGTTTTTGTCTATTTAACTTGGTCAATTGTAGACTCCAAACCTACAATAATGTGCAGTTTATTATTTTTTTTAATTTAACTAATCACTACTCACATAATTAAAGACTACTCTAATCAATGTCATAATAAAATAAATTATAATAACTGTAACTGCATACTGTAGCAATAATTCTGAAGGCGAACTGAGGATTCGGATCCATGATCCGAAAAAAGATTTCGAATTATTTCTCTATCTTAAAGGATCCGAACCTGGTATCCATGATTCGAATAATTTTTAATAATTCGGATCCCTGAATCGAATTCATTTTGAGAGGATTCATCCTAGATCTGATTGCAACTTAAAAAGTTCTCTACAGTTTTTCTCAGGGGTGTAGTTGAGGGGGAACTCGGGAGAACGGCGTTCCCCCACTGGTTTTTTGTTAAGTTAAAAAAATAAAGAACGAATTTATGGCATTTACTTATTAGCACAAACAATTTGATAATTATTCATTCCAGTGTCATTTAAATATAGGCTAGTGGTATATGTTATTACGTATTTAGAAATATCACGTCAAACATGACTTACTACTTGCTATGAATATGCAAAGTATTAAAAACAGTTTGAATTATAAAGTTGTAGGCTTGATATTTATATATTAAGGCTACGAAACTGGCAACATCGTAATACGGAAAAATTGCACCAGAATACATCAAAACGCATATTTTTGCACCTATACTTTTAAAAATTTTCCGGAAGAGGACCCCCCATTTCCTGGGGGATATTCCATACCCCTCAGAAGTCTAGCGTTCCCCCACTGGCAGATTTGCCACTACATCACTGTTTTTTCTCCCAGTTTTCTTACGTCGAAAATGTGAGAAAACGCGTTGAGAGTCCCAAGCCTCAAACAAACATCACCTTATAACGTCAGGATCTGAGGCAAAAACCTTACAGAAGTATTAAACTTCCTCTTGTGTTACCATGCACCTCCAGAAGTCACACGGTCGGCTCTATGTATACACGGTGAGGAAAACGTAACGCAACGTGGCTATAACCTTTTTGACTATCGGTTTTTCAAAAAAAAGTTTCAAAGTAAAGTTACTAAGCAAAAAGTTTTTCGGTTAGCCATGAATTTCATTATCTCTTATGTTATTCCGTGTACATACAGGGATATGCAATTTTTAAATAAAACAATTAATATACTATTTAATGCAGTTGAAAACTTGATGTCGATTTTTTCAAAAATTACTTATGCAACAGACCGAAAATTGTATGCTACCAGAAGCAAAAACATCTGCGACTCTTAAAGATGTTATAGGTTGCTATTTGCGAAATTAAAATTACATGCTTCTGAGCTTACAAGTGATGAATGATAAACTTTAGCCGACGGCTATGTGAACCGGTAAAAACCTTCCTTTCAAGCTTTTTTTGAAAGTCGATAATAATAATAACAATACAGGATCTTTATTTTCTGAATTACGAACTTACAAAATAAAACTATTATTAGTACGACAATAGTGATTAGGTAGAATCAGAAAACCAGAAACCGTAGTTCAGAGAACAACAATTTCTGTTCTATCACCTAAACCTTCACTACATACGAAAAGAAATATGCAGTCTGTCCCAAAACGTTTTATACAAATGGAGAAAAAGTTTATCTTACATTTTACAAAAAAAATATTCTTGATAAAAAGCTCTGCATGACTTGTAGATTCATAATCAAGTAGAAAATTTTTAAAACATTGGCTGAAATACAGGGAAAATCAAAATTATGATTTGGAATGAGAGTAAAATACGATCAAACTGTAGTGGAGAGCAAAATGTTCATTGAAATTGTTATTAAGTAGCAAAAAATTATTAGATTAGTGATTTTCCCAGATAAAAATTATAAGATTATTTCAATAAATACGTCAGCAATTGTTAGATTAATGCGCAGTACGAAACATTGTAAGATCCTGTTCATAATAAGCGCCTGATTTTGTGTTACTCGTCCTTATTAAACACGTTCTGGATAGAGTGCTTTGGAATATCTAATAACTGTCAACAAATGTCAAATGCTACTTAATAACAATTTCAATGAACATTTTGCTCTCCACTACAGTTTGAACGTATTTTACTCTCATTCCAAATCATAATTTTGATTCTTCCTGTATTTCGGCCAATGTTTTAAAAATTTTGTACTTGATTATGGATCTACAAGACATGCAGAGCTTTTTATCAAGAATTTTTTTTTGTGAAATGTAAGATAAACTTTTTCTCCATTTGTATAAAACTTTTTGGGACACACTGTACATATATGCAGAAGTAATTCCTACCATAAACTTATTTATACAATTCTGCGCTTAATGCGCATCTATTCATGGATATTTGATACAGCACTGTCGTCCAAGCTCACAAGAAATAGCACAAGTTATGGATACTTAATTCCTGAATTGTTTCGAAAACCAGCCGAAAAGCAATTTGGTTTTAAATTTTTATTGTTTGTATGTTTCATAACAGTTAGGAAAACTATTAAATATAATATGAATTTGCAAGGAAAACGATCTTTCGTATAAGGCCGAGGAGTGGAGTGGCGACGATATTAAGACCTGTGAACCTTGTAGAAATATTATGAATATCAGTCCTAAACATTTTACTATATAAATACGCAGGAGTTTTAGTCGTTAAAATTTGACGAAAAGACTAACAATGCAATATCCTACGACTTTTCATGTTCAGCCAACCAGTCTGTAAATTTCTAAAATATACGGTCAATCTTTTTAATGCCATAGATAGACATGCATTTTGCATTTTCTGTATGCGTTCGGCAGTCACTGTGTCTATTGCAGCATGATAAACAGGTGAACAGTAATTAAACTGACAACACAAAATCTTCACCAACTCTCTTTTTAATCTGTAGGCTTAAGTATGATCTGTGCGGATACAATTGCTTTAAGTTGATAACTCTGACAAATGTACTTAGAAATTTTGTCTCGCTAACGAAAGGATTATCTAATATTAGTCCTAAGCTTTTAGCATTAATAGCAACACGAATTTTTACATTGTTAACATGAATGTTTAATAAAGGAGCTAAGTAACTACACGTGTTTTTATTACCAATTAATAGCACTGCTAATTTATCATAGTTAATTTCTAGTGAATGCTGAACAGACGCCTTATCAATATAATTCAGATTAGAATTGATTTCATCCATTGATTTCTTCGAATTAGAAGCATTAAACGATAAGTTTAGCATAAATGTCAACTTTACAGAATTTTAAATAGTTCATAAAAAATTATACCTATGTATATAATAAGGGCCCAATATAGATCCTTGCGAAACACCTCGAGATACTTTTAAAAGGCTAAAAAATTCACTATTCAGTTTGTGACCTATTACCTACTCAAGTAGCTCTCCATTAACAACAACGCATGAGGACGAACGCCTATATATTTTAAAATTGAAATCAAAGTAGTATGGTTAACTCTTAACTATGTCAAAGGCATTACTATAATTTAGTAACACAAGAACTGTAATGTTCCCTTGGTCGTTGCAGCTAAGATATTATCTGTTACCTGTAAAAGTGCTGTTATACAACAATTATAATGGTTAATATGAATAGATAATTGACTATGGATACCTATTTCACGAATTTTAGAGTGACGGCAGTATACTTATTGGACGTAAGTCTTTAATTTCAGTTGGTTGTTTAGTTTTAGGTATAAGCTTAACCAGTGCTAACTATATGAGTAATAAAACGCACAATAGTTGGACAACATAACTTTATCATGGCAATATGAATGTGTTCGCCACCAGTGGCGTCAGATTTGAATGCATTAATAAGTTGATCACAGTAGGATTTTCAACAAGAGTAAAATTAAAATTTAAATTGTAATTGATACTGCTGTTATAACATTTTTAGAGTATCTGTTTTATTATTAGTACTCGAACTGGCATGTACCTTAGGGATACTATTTAATAGTATTTATAAAATGATCGTTAATGTTATAAGGGTTTACCAGTTCGTCTGGTATATTAATTTGCTTTTTATACCAATACCAAGACAATTCAATCTTTTCCATAAAGTTTTGTTATCATTATTGTTTGATACAAAATTTAAATAAGCTCCTTTTTAATAGTTGTGGCCTATGTAGTTAAATTTCTTCAAGATTTATAGTATTTTCAATATTGTTGCAATTCAGTTTTTTTCTGAATTTAGCCTTAGCTTTGTTGCGCAAAGAAATAAGGTATTTCAGATTTCAGTATACACTTTTCTGAAACCGAATCTAACCGAAGGGGATCACGTTTAGTTTATTGAACAGCTGCAAAATGTTTTCATTGGAAAAGTTATTTTTTTCATGAACACAGTCTATTCTAAAAATTTTATGTAGCGGTAGCAATTCTAAATCTTTATAAAATAAATTCAGATTAATTTTATTGAATTACTAAAAATTCGTGTAACAGGTTCTACCCGAGAGTGTTCGGTAATAGTTTCTCAAAAACAAGATCGTGATCGGCTAAATGACACGGAATTACACAACTCGACCCAACTGAGAAATTATCAGTGATTAGAATTAGATCTATAAGAGAAGTTGACAAGTCAGCAAATCTGATTGGTTGATGAATATGTATGTATGTATTGTCGGCAACCTCACTTTACCTTACGGTGTAGAAGCTGGTGCTTTAAACGCTTGTGTCTGGCGGTACAATGCTCAACTTGCCCCGGATTCGGGTTACAAAGTTGGAGAGCGCCTTTTCTACTTGCGCAGCAACCACTGTGTGCGCTGTGCCTTGGTGATGTGTTGACCTTGTTACTCTTGTTAGGTCTGTGGCGTTGAGTCGAGTACAGTTAATTTGGTGCCCAACTGTGAATGGTCTCACCGAGCCCGATTCCAATATCCAAAGCAAATCGAGAACTTGCTTAATGCAAGCCTAGCGCTACCCGGCTTCCTAGCTGATTAATAATTTGACATAAATCAAGAGACGATAAAATATCCGGCATATAAATTTTAGCGGAGTTATCAGGTTTCATAATATCTATATTAATAAAGTCTCCACGGCAAATTATATGAACAGAATAAGATAAACAGGTAATTAGAAAATTTTCAAATTCATTCAAAAATAATGGATATGTTGATATAAGTTATAAACAGTACCAACTACTATTTTAATTTTGGGTAATGTAAGAATAATCCATATTATTTGTTTGATGTTATTGTTAAATATGTATATCAATAGTAGAAAAACTAATTGAATTACTAACTCCAACGCCGCCTCCACGACCATATCTATCGTTCCTTACAAAAGTGTAACCTGCAATGTAAACAATTTCATTTACAATACATTCGCTCAGCCACGTTTCGGAAATAGCCAAGATATCAATTTGATGTTCATACATAAATGATCTTACAGATTCACGTTTTGGCAATAACGACCTTGCATTTATATGTGCTGTTCAGCTGTTCTCATATTATTACCTGGGCCGTAACTAGGTATAGGCCGAGTAGGCCTCCGCCTACAGGTGCAGTTGACAAGGGGCGCCAAAATTGCACTAAAAAAAGAATTTCTTTCATACTAATAAAAAAACAAACAAACAAGTGGGCAATTTTACAAACAAATTTGTAATACTAACAATTTCAGCCTAAATAATGGCAATTATAATAATGCGAATTGCGCCCAATCTGATCGATATATTACATTGCCTTGTTCAATTTGCAAAGGGAATGTTATATGTCTGTAACGCGCGTTTGTTTTATAATTCCCACTTATATCAATCGCTGCATTAGAATTATTAGCTTTTTAGCACACCGCATAAGTGGCCTTATTCTAATTATATATATTTTTGCATTTTTAACATTGAATGTAATACAGCAGTGGCGACAAACTAACTTAAATGTCAAACAACTATTGAAGCGGTTTCAGTGATTGCACATATTACATATACATTCACTGCTTGGGGTTCATCGCTGGTACAGTAGTCAATTGCAACGATCAGCAGAACACCATAGACCGATTTCGAGAGCTTACTTGTTCTACTACTAATAGCATTTTTCGCTACAATCACTTGCCCGCTAGAACTTGTTCATATGTTACTACGCATAATAATATGTATTATTTGTTCATATTGTATTATTTCAACAGATTAACATGTCTGTACTAGTTTTTGAGCGCACCGCGTTATTCTAGTTAAAATAATTTTTCTTCGATCCTACTGTTGACATGTATTGTTTCTTACTTGGATACAGAACGAGAAAGCGTTTGTTTTGCTCACTCACGTTGTTTGATATGACATCGTAGACGAAAGCAGTGAGATAAAAATGTTTTGCTCAATCATTTTCTCCACTCCCAAAATATGTCAAATTCGAGATTTTCAGGTTAAGATTTGCGTCAGTCTGTGTTAAATAACAAACAAAACGTAACTTACCAATTTCGAATTTGACATAGACTGACAATACACTTCAGTACTGCCAAATGTATAACACGAACACATTTTATTTGTTATGGTTATTATTTGTTTTTTTATATAAATCGCGCAAAGTTCAGTGGCAGGATTGAACCAAACGCTGTACAGCACTCATGAGAAACTAAATCAGTCACTTGTTTGTCTAAAATCGACAAACGCTTGAGTGAAAATCTTATTAGTTTCTCCACTCGTCCAGTAATATACTATTACATTTTTGAAATTCAATTGTGCATAAGAAAGTCACAAAAGAAAATTTTTTCAACGTTTTTAATAGAGCAAGAAAAACAACTTTTGCTGTATTAAATTATGGTTGAAGTCTTCAAAATTATCCAAAAAATAGGTAAAAATACCTTAATGCTGCTAATAATACTGAAACACTTGGCAATGTGAATTACATGAATTTGTAAATTAAGAAAAACATTGCAGTCAGTGGGATTCGAACTCGCGTTCACTGATCTGATCGGTACCGATGAAATGGTCACGCAGAAACGCAGGTACACCACAAGTTTATGTATAGGGATTTGTAAAATGTTCTGTTGACTACACAATAATGGGTATTTTTTAAAATTAGAATTGTGTTTTATAATTTTGTTTTATCTTATTTTATTTGTGTTGTATTTTGTTATTTTAACATTTATTTGCTTATGTTTGAAACTTGAATTAAAACTGTTGTAGATATTTTTGAATATCGGGAGATAAATATAGAAGTCATACAGGAACATTAGTATTTTTGTCACATGTATCGTTAGTGTACTGAAGGGCGCAAAAGTGTTGGCTTGCCTACAATAAAAGTTTGCCTAGTTACGGCCCTGATTATTACGTGCTGGAGTTAATTTACAACGTAGCAGACTTTCAACATGCAAATTAACCAGAATTTAGACAACAGTGCATCACGAAATTAAAAATAATTCTTAATTTGTCGGTTTCAGTAATAGCAATGTTAAGTTTGTCACACACAGACACACAGGTCAATCACAAGCCGATTGGGATTTATATGTGCGTTCAGGAATTCCAAATATTCTCAAGCTGTTAAACAAATTGTTATATACAATACTAAAAAATACCTAAATGGCCAATTTCCCTTTTTCTGAATTTTTCGGTCGATTTCCAGTTTCGTCGACAAGACATTCTAGAGCTGCTATTTCAGTGTTTCTTTGTTTGCAAATGTTATTTGCTCAAAAGAACGTGCCTATGCTGGTTAAAGTTTAAAAATTCTGAGAACGCCTTTTATTACTTTTATACCTTTTTAAATAACCGGTCATAAATCTGCAGTATTTGCACATCTGCTACAGTATGCTATTTTTATTAGTTAGTTAGCAGGTTTCAGCAATTTTCTAAAATTCGGGGTGGATCAAATGGGATCTGATG
The DNA here is from genome assembly GCA_940337035.1 of Agriotes lineatus. Classification (NCBI taxonomy): domain Eukaryota; kingdom Metazoa; phylum Arthropoda; class Insecta; order Coleoptera; family Elateridae; genus Agriotes; species Agriotes lineatus. Next base: position 13,350 of record CALNHX010010566.1, read on the forward strand.
GTACTTGATAGGAAAGCATAAGCGTATTAGTGGACGTAATTGTCTCAAACAAAAATAAATAAGTTGTACTGTAAGTGACATTTCTTACCATTCAACTAGTTTTTTCAATTACTTAAGTCAAATGGGCGGCTAAGGATTTTACATTTTTGTATACGTACGTATGCGAAACTTATTCATCAACTGCTGCAAACGGTCATTATCTATTGCTCTGATTTCTTCGGTTATGTTGCTTTTTAAATCCTCAAGTGCAAGAGATTTGTTAAAACTCATGGTATTTCAAAAATCCATAAATATCATATCAGGCGATAGCAATTGGCTGACCAGAACGTTTGATCTTACTTGTATTTATGAGATATCTACCAAAGAAAAAATCTAATGCAAGTTGAATTTAATAAATGCCTGCCGTTCAAGTAATATTAATGGCGTTTGTAGAATTATTGTATATTGATTATTGTATTTTCAAAAATTGCGTTACCATATATACGCAGAGTAAAATCATCAAATTAGTACAAAACCTCGAATTTTGTGTGATTTGATACGTATCTACCACAAAACGTTTTCGCAAGAAAACTTTAATTTAAAAATTCGCAGTTTCCTATCAAATGTTAGCATTAATATTGCAATTTAATAAATGTATGTTATATTAACTGCACCAACCTGATGTGTTTTTTTTTCTTGCCATAGCACAATGCCAACAGCTTTCCAGCATTGCGATAGTTTTCTAGCACTATGGGCAGGTCACCACCGATTTTAGCAAGTCACGTTTTCGTCTTTTATAATACTATATAGAAAGTACCGCTATGCATTAGTTGTTCCTGTAGAACCTTGCAAGCTAACTAATGAGCATTTACACATGATTTCAATCGCGGTAACAGTCACCGGGTTAGTTCACATTTCGTCCTATCACTACCACCAACGCACTTGAACTAGTTTTGGCTTTCCCCCTTCTCTTCGAATCTTCAGCGATTCGACATTCAGGTCTGTTCCCCACCCGTAAAAATACCAACCACCCTTGGACTTTCCGGTCGAAGGTCAACTGATTAACAGCATGACCGATTGGCAATTTTGTCACTTTTATATTGTGAGTTTTGATGATTACCCCATATGGAAAAGTTTTCAGTGGGACCAGAAAATTATTGAGAGGGGAAAAGTATTTTTCCGGTTAATGACTTTTGAAAAAATTTTTGGAAAATGTTATGTAAACAGGCTCAAAGCAGGCAACACAGGCCATGGAGAGACAAATTGTCACCAATAGAAACGCTGCAATTCTTTTACCAACAACTGTTTCTGCGTTTAAGTTCTTGGTATCATTTAATAGGATTTCCATATAGACTAAACTCGGTGATATAAATTATCATTAATAGCAATTAAAATCGTCAATAACGTTTTCATAATTTCTCTAAGTATATAAAAGTGGCTGTATAATGTCGTTCTATTTCATTAAAATAAGGTATAAGCCTTACTTATTACCACTTCCGTTAGAAGTGTCGAATTCATTTGATAATTGAAAAACTTTAATTTGTTTAAAATTATAAGCATACCACTGCAGAGCCATATAAATAAAATTTGAATTTTATGTGATTTAATTTAAAAAGTGGTCACAGATTGTTTTGTTTAATCTTTAAATGTAGACCTAAAGGTGTTTTTGGTTTATTTAAGAGGTATCTCTCTTTTGTTACACTGTAAATGAGTTATTCCCCTTATTATAGCCTGAGAACCTGTTATTAACCACACACAATGTGTGGTTTATAAGGCGTTTGTATTATAATTGGAAAATTACTATGTAAGCAATGTCCAGGTGTGAGGTTCGAAAGTATTAGATAAATTCGATTCGTTTCTAAAACTTAATAGTTTTTTTTCCCAAATTAGATAGTTTGCAACTAAATTAAATTTAGTTTCTTATTTGCACACCGCTCAATCCAACAGTACATTGGAATATAAGATTCTATTATTTATGAAATGTTTTTTACTTTTACATATGACTTTGAATGGTTGAAATAAGCAATCCTTATAAAGGTTGTTATAAAAACTTTTTAACGGATACGAATTTTACTAAAAGGACATTAATTTAAAAAGCCTGATCTATTGAAAAACTTTTCTAGCACTTTTAAGTTTTTCGTCAAGCTAATAGTTTTTGTGTGAAACAATAAAATACATTATAATGCGTAATAGTCATTTTGTTGCATAAATGTGACATGCATCACAATATGACATCAGAGCCGGCGTCACACTTTTAGCCCGAGTGGATAGTAAAGTGGGGGGGGGGGCAGTTCCAAGTGATTTTTTACAATACACTCATGAAGGGATGACGGATACATGGTTACGATAAAAAATTGATAACAATATACTTTGAGATGTCACAAAGTTCAATTTATTTGCTTTCGTTTAAAGATACAAATAAATCATTTTCGTAGGGCGAAACAAGACGTTCGTTTTCTATTACGAACAATAAATTCATCCATTAAAGTTCCTAAATCGAGCACATCAACTGAATCCGGGTAGGAATGCAAGATAGCAACGTGGTTTAGCCGATTCTGTGCCATAGTCGATCTTAAATAATTTTTTATTCGACGTAAAACTGAAAGACTTTTTTCATTAAAACAAGAAGTTGTATGAATAATATGTTGGTGGCACTGTAAGTCTATGTCAAATTCGAGGTTAGCAGGTTAGGTTTTGCGTCAGTCTGTGTCAAAACTGACGGAAAACCTAACCTGCTAACCTCGAATTTGACCTAGACTTACAGTGCCACCAACATATTATTCATACAACAAATATTTCAAAGCCAAGCTTGATTTCATTTTCATTTGCTCACATGTTAGTTTATTTTTTACACAAAAATACGAATTTGACGAAAAAACTAGGACCTAAAAACATTTTTGTTTCATCGTCCTCTATGGTCTATACACATCCGAAGTTTGTCGGTATCATTTTGAGAGATCTTGTATAACCAAAATCAATATTTTTTTAATCAATTATTAAATGAAACTTATATATTTTATTAAACTATTAATAGAAGTGTCGGGACTATAGGCGCCATCTTGTTTTATATCAAATTGGTTGACCTAATTAAATGACCCAATGAAATTGATTGATCGAATTAAACCTCTAATCAAATGCTCGCACCCGTGGTGACTCTTGGCATCTCGCTTCTTCTCGTTGAGCGCTGTAACCTCCCCCTCTCACTCCTGTGGTGAGTATTATTTAATTTTGGAAACAAATTAAATGCACAGTATTTTATTTAAACATCAAGTACATTCGCTCAGTAGAAATATTAAACGTCCTGTAAAACTAATATATGTTTTGTAAGATAATAAATGTTCAGTAAAGATAATAAATGCACAGTAAAAATGTTAAACGTTCAGTAAAAATTATAAATGTTTATTGAAATAATTGTTGTTTAGTAAAATAATAATCTTTTGGTAAAAATAATAGACAATCAGTAAGAAAACAATAAGAGCCCAGTAAAATAATAAATCTTCAGTAACAATTATAGATGTTCAGGAAAATACAGTATTTAGTACAAATAATAAATGTTTCATTATAAAAAAACAAAGGGGCAGTAAGAAGCAAGGCAACAGATTAAATGCGCATTATAATTTCTAGTAACTCAAATAAAGGGACCGTAATATAAATAGTATATTGTGTTATTAGGAGCAAAAGTTATATTTTATGTGGCGTGGCTGGACGGTTTATCTACCGAGCTTACGAGGCAGAAACTACAGCCTAGCCACATAAAGATACTTTAGCCCCGAATAACATATAGCATTTTTTCTTCAAACGTTTATAACAAAATCCGAAGAAAATGACTATATCTTGTCAGCGGCAGATAATATTATCTGCCGCATGTCAATAAAGTGACAGTTTAGCATCATCAATCCAGCAGGATAATGACACATTTTACAGCCTTTTGAACAAAAAAATGTTTAGTAAAATAAAAAAAATTAGTAAAAATAATATACGATACTTAAAATAAATGGTCAACAAAATAATATTGAAAGGAATATTATTTATATATTACGTAGGTATTTACTAAAACACGCCAGAATGTTATTGCAGATAACCTGGATTGCATAGAATATGTCTACAATGTTTCTCACCAACTATCGGACATAGCCAAATTAACATTGGAAAATTATGGGCGATCAACTATTGCTGTGTAGGCATCGAAGTACGTGATTTGTGAGAAATGACAAACGTCAAATTAATTAAACAATTTTGAATTTCTGACCAAGCGCGTACCTCGATGCGCACACAGCAATAGTTGATCTTTTCACAATATCTCAATGCTAATTGCCTTATGACTGATACTCTGCGAGACATACTGTATATATACTTCCAATCAAGTCATTATTAGAAGAAGAAAAACCGACAACTACAATAGGAACTTGTATATTTGTATGGAAAAGTAAAAAATAAATAAAATACTCTCTTAAATACAAGAACAACAACTTAAATACTTTTTCTAGTACATAAATATATAACATATATTATTATTGGAGCAGCAAAGCTTTCTTGGCTTTCGCTGGATGACCCCTGATTCGTTTTTGTCCTATTGGGATAGTTTTCGCTTCTGGAGGTGCTTTCCAATTTTTATTTGGTATACTATACCTTTCTTTATTGTATTACTTGCATTAATTTTAGTTACAGTAACCTCAAATATCCAACCGGTAAAGAAAGTCACTGTTGCTGAACATTTATTATTTTTACCGTGCAAATTGAAATAAATTACTGTGCATCTCTTATTTCTTTAATATGCGTTTTAAACTGTACAGAACATAATAAAATACCGTGCATATTTTACTGGCCACTTTTAATTTTTTGGTGTGAAATTTACAGTATTTTACTAACCATTCGGGTTTTTATACTTTGCAAAAATTAATTGATTACTGAACATACATATTTGTTTACTGAATAAAACTGGATTATATACTGAAAGTTTTATTAGTACCCTTTAATTTTTAAAAAATCTTCGTTCTTGGTCGGGTTTGAACTGACTCCCTTCATATTAACAGTTTGATTGATTAACCACTGAGCTACGAAGCCCTGGAGGGTTTAAGGGTTATGTACACCATGTGCTAATGCCCTTGCTGTGAATTATTCAATACTGACACCTCAATATTTTACATTAAACTTACGTCGATAGCTTCTATCAGTGGTATTAATTCGGAATTATTAACTTATCGCCGTTGTTTAAAAGACTCGCGACCGACCACTTATCCATAATTTTTAAAAAGGCATGCTGTATCCTGTTACGATGAGTAATTGTCTCCTCCAGTTTTAAAAGCCAGGTAGACGATTCATAAATGCATGTAGGGACTTGTCTGCATTTTCTGTGAAATGAAATTTCCTGTTTTTACTCAAATGTTATATTAATTCTTTATCGACTTCTTTTCTAATGCCGTTTTGTTTTCCTGAAATTTGTAAGTCCAAATTATTTTTAAGTTGACATTATGACAAATGCACGCAAAAATTAGTTAATTAAACTAACACTGTTAATGTGGAAGATTGGTTTGAGTTAAGCCATTTGCTTTTTCATTCATCATAGCGAATTTAGTAAAAAGAAATTTACCGGTAAATAAAGCTACGGATAAGTACCTATAAGTATTAATTATGTTTAAAATGAATAAATCCTGCTAATTTAAAAGCAAGTGCTGAGCGCTTATCCGTTGATTGCTTAGCGGTTCACAATCATTTCGTAGTACAGCAATATAATTCAATAAAATTTCGTGTTTTTATTCAAATTTTTTGTTAATTTTTGCTAAAATTTCGTTAATATGGCGTTTTTCAGTTAAGTAGACTCGTGCATTTTTTATTATAACGTTTTGTCGTAACTATCAAAACTAATTCAAAACTTGACATCGATATTCACGACGGCTCTACTGGATCGATTGGGTTCTATTTTTAACACGTTGATGGACACTGCGTGCATAGTGTACTCACGTATTGTGACACTAAGGTATTTTGCAAACTAGGACACAGAATATGCTAAATTTCATTCACCAACAATAATTTATGTAACAAATTTTTTTGCATTTTTTTTTCAAAAAATGAAATGACGTTGTGTCACATCACATATAGATTTCTGCAGGTGTAAGGTGACATAACGTCAATAGACTTTTTTTGTCAGAAAATATTAATTGACATTTTACAAACTGAAACATAAGTACAAACTATATATATTATTTTTCTTCATCATACCATTCTTGGAAGCATTCTGGGCATAGCGGCGGCTTCTTCGGGCAACCTTTACATCTATAACTAGTCTCCTTTCGGATATTTTTCTTAGTGCAGACCCTGCATTTCAAAAATGCAGTTTTCCTATTACTGTTAGGAGGTAAGGGATTTCTTACAGGCAAATGCCCAAATGAGGCACTAGTAGTTGCAGCTTCAACCAGCTGTGGTGTAAATGTTTTGCGATTATCATGGATTCGATTGGCATCAACAAATCTTCAGATTTGGTTTTAGGGGCTAATCCAATATGTTTATTGATTATGTCTTCTCGGAATGTCAAATATCTATAAGGTTTATCGCCGTTTTTATAATATTTCCGATACAGATAGAAAGCGTTCGAAGTTGCAACGTCTAGAAGATGAAAAAGAACCTTCTTATACCACCGAATGATTTTTCTGGGCGAAAAATAGTAGGAGGTCATCTGGTCGGCCCTGGTCGATTCCCGACATGATCATTGTATATTGCCACTTCCTTAAGTTTCTTTTTCATTTTACCAAAACGATTTGATACTTCCACTAATTCTGGATAATTTTTGGTAGTTATAACAAGGACATCTCTCCTATCTTTCCACTTTCACACATATACTTTTCGCAGTCTTATCCAGAAATATTCCCGTCTTCAGTTTTTCTCCAGTCACCTGTTTTGGGATATCTTTTACGGTTGCTTCTCAATGCTCCTGCACTGTACCTTTTGTATGTGGGTAACTCTTCTGAAAAGGCTACACTATTATAGTAACTGTCCATAAATAGTGTATGCACTTTCATAAGATATCTTCTGAGTCGTCAGACTCTGATGTTTCATTGGTAGGATCATAGTCCTCGTCTGATCCATATTTACTCTCGGTGTCGCTGAATGAATCATGAAGTTCTTCATTTGAAGAAACTTCTTCATGTAATTGAAACAATTGCTCTTGCTTCTTTTCGTACGGATCCATCTGGAAAACAAAGCAAATTGTAGAATAAAAAATTACCAAATAAATTAAAGTAGGTCATCTCCTACATAGACAAATGTTTCTTCAACAATAAAATCGTGCCCATGCATAGTATATTTATATATTAGCAACTCCAATCCCGTGTACAGGCAACACAAAAAACCCGATCAATCTAAAACGTACATGAACTGAGAGTTGATAGCGGAATGCACCCCAATAAGCCAAACGTGCTTTGACCATAACCTGATTTTGTCAACAAGCATTTGAATAATATCGAATAACTATATGTATAAGAAAACACCAGTCTAAAATATATTGAATCACCGGTAAATCTAAAGAATTTCATAAAAGCGACTTACCTTTATACCGAAATGTCTCTGGAATTTTTTTCCAGTCAACTAACTTTTTGCAGACAATATGACACAGATGCACAGTAAAAATGAACGGGTAATGGGAGCGCGACGTCTATAAACGTTGTATCGATTCCAGCTGCGCATACATACCCACTCTTCGAAATGGCGAAATTTGAAGTATAGGTGACAGTAACGAATATTTCTGCATACGTATGGTGACACTACAACTTAATTCATATGATATTTATATTTGCGACTAGACGTCTACCGACGTAGTCTCACAAGTAGATATGCTTTAAATAACGTCCCTGGACGTTGTGTCACTTCGCATTTATAGAAATTAGACGTCTATAGACGTGTCCATCGACGTGTTAAGCAAAATGAAATATGCTAAGAAAATGGTAATTGTTCTTCCGGAACGTATACACATTGGCGTAACTAGGATTTTTGGCTGGGGAGGGCCAGGCCCCCCAATCAACCATCGTCTATACCTATGAAGACATGAATTTACGTATATATATAACTTTTTCGGATAAATTTATTTGCTTGTTTTTTGACGCTGCAATCTAATAAAACAAAGATGTGTAGTCAACATTTGTTTTTATTATTGTTTCAAAAAATGTTTGTCCTTAAACTCGAAACATTTAAGCATTCGATAACACCAATTTTCAAAACAAATTCCACTCTTCTCGAGTCACTTGAGAAACAAAGTTTTTGAAGCTTTCCATGGCATTTTTAAGAATTCCAAATCACACACCACGCATTTTATCCTGTAATGGAGGAAATAGAAAGTAATCGGAAGGTGCTAGGTCGGGACAGTATGAGGATAACTTAGCAATATTAACCCGGAAGTTTCTAATAAACATTATTTTGTTTGATGTGCGGTATGACTAGAAGCATTGTCACGGTGCAGAAAGATCTCACTTCTTAGTACCCTAACCCAGCTTTTTGAATAACGTCTGGCAGTCATACTGTCGTGTGCCATTCTGCGCTAACCGTACATGTATTTTCAAGCACAACAGTTGTGATAGGTCCTATGAAAGGAAGCAAGTGATCATTTTTTTATCAACTCTTTGCGATAGCTTCACTAAAACCAGGTTAGGATCTGTTGGAAACACTCATTGTGCAGGCTGCCGCTAGATTCGGGTTCAAATGCATATATCCAGCTTTTGTCACCAGTTATAATGTAAACTGCCTTAGATCTACCTTCATAATATTTCTTATACCATTCCACATGCTGTTGTTGTGTTTCTGTTAAACTGTGTGGTATCCACCCACAACATACTTTTATTACACCCAAATGATTATGTAAAATCTTGTTTATTGCAGTCATGCCAATGTCCAAGATGTTTTTAATAATTCTATATGGGACTCGATTGTCCTCCTGAATCATTTCTCGCACAGCGTCTATGTTAATAATTAACATAGACGCATTTAACGAACTGAAATTGGTCCTCCTTCGCGAAAATCATCGCTAACTAAAAATCGTTAAAATTTAAATTCATTAAACCAGCAATGCGAAGGCGCTTGGTCACCAAAAGTAGCACGAAGTCATGTAAAGCTTTTGTTCGGAGATGGGATGGTAAATAATGGCTCAAAAATATTCTCTCGCTAAATTCATTTTTGCTGCACAACACTTATTTCAAAATTAACTGTATAATAAACTGGTGCAATTATCAAAACTAAATTTGAACTGTTAATCTAAAAAACAACAAACATTTTTGTCGTGGCAATTTTGATTTCCATGGTGTAGTTGATCTATTGGTTTGCAGAAATTAAGGGTACTACCCTCGTAATACTATATTTTTAAGTAGCATATCAATAAATTATTTCTCGGTTCATCAACAACATAAAAACGTATAGATTACCTCTTGCAAATCAATGAGGTTGATGGTAAAAGATACTAATCCATGAGAAACAGATTTTATTGGAAAACATCACTTGGTTTCCATTTACATAATTTTCATTTTATTATCCGTATGGTCAAGGCAAATACTTTCTTGAAAACATCAATATCCTCTTAATTGTTATTGCCATATCTCTTTGTTCTATCTTGGGCTGGAAACTGTGAAAATTCAAGCACCCAAAATTATTTTTACTACATGAAACACTATTAAACATAAAATTCTGGATCGTACTCGTGAAACCGATAAACTGAACTCTTTAGGCAAGGCAAATATCCAAGTAGCAAGTCACCGTAAGACTGAACTGGATGAGCCTATAATAGGTAGCTATATGTGCAGTGTGTACAGGGAATAGTTGGTGATGCACTCAAGTTTCCAGCTCATTGTACTTGCCCGCAAAAGAAATCATTGCAATTGTCTTTTTCTATGCACATAAATTGACTCCTTATTTATAGAAAACATAAGAGAAACTAAAAAAAAATATTCAGACGAAAACAGTCCTTGCAACGTTAATTATTAGCAAAACTAAACTGCATTTGTGCACTAATAATGTTTTCTCTTTAATATTATTATTGACTAGAGCTATCCGTCCAATATATGGTATTCATACTATGTTTTTAAGCCAAAAAAGGTAATAAAACCAAAGAATTTAAAAACGTGTGAGGGTCAATAACAACCCCCTTAGTTTAAATAGGTTAATAAAAAAGCAAATTTTTAAATATATACATACCTTGATTTCACAAACGAATTACGGCAACCAATCAAAATAACGATAAAAACAAACAGATTTTAAATGCGGATATTTTATCTACACTACCCATCACTTTTAAGAAAAAAGCTGAAGCCCTCCAACGCATTTTGAGTGCATCAGACGAAGTAGGTTAGGATCATAACGGCACTGTTACTACAAAGGGTGAACTTTTATCGTTGTCTAACATAATCGATTAGGTCACGACGCGACGCTTTGAGACCGTGAAAGATGATTAATCTGCCCGGGTAATGAAAGAGAGGTTGTTGATACATTAAAGAAAGTAACGTCGCTCGTGTGTTAGAAGCCAATCCTAATCGGCAAAATGTGACAGGCCAATCTGCTGACACAGGAAAATCTGAAGTGGAAACTGATAACTATGAATCCGATTTAGAATCTAAATTGAAATCACCAACTACTCCACCAATTCCACAGCAAGAAGGTGCAACCAGAAAAACATCGAAAAAAAGCTCCAGCAAAAAGAGCCCATTAGAAAAACATCGACAAGGAAGAACCCATCAGCATCAAAAACGGTTGGAATTTTAAATTTTTTAAAAACAAGTCAGTGGAAAATGTATCTCACAGTCGAATTGAAAAATTTAATTGACGCAGATGAGCGGGTACATGATTTAATTAATACCCTATAGCAGGGGTGGCAAACCTTTATTGATCTACGTGCCATTTTTTCTAAAGAAATGGTTAATGAAGCCATGACGTGCCATCAAATGCCAGGTAGAAATAGGCTAAAAATACATATTCCTAGGTACATAACCGAGCTAAAAGGCGGGAGCTGAAGAAGATTAACCTGGAGGTGGCGGACAGCCTGGAGTGCCGTGCAAACAACGAAAGTGGGCCCCAAAATTCCACAAGAGCGTAGTGAACTTAAGGATTGCAACCATAAACAATTATCCTAACGTTCAGTGGGCTTTCGTTGCTTCCAAATTCTCCCTCACAAATGAACCAAGCTATAATTAAGCTGGTGAAGCACGAAGCCCAGGGGCAACCAACTTATTCAAACAAAGGCTGGGATGGAAAAGGTCGAGAAATACTACCATACGCAAATCAACTCAGGTTATCAAAATCTCCCAAAAATTGGAAAAGGACCACCAGAAAAAATATTGGAATGCAAAGTGGTCTAAATTGATAGCAACACAGCTGAAAAATGTTATCACAAGATGAAAATAGGCTTGCCTAGCTACGCAGGGGAAAATTTATTCAATATTTAAAAATAAATGTGAATAGGGCTGCCTAACGATCCAGGGGAGAACTTACAAAATAAATTGTGTTTAAAATTACAGCTGTTTATTTAAAATATTTCTTTTGTAGAAAAACTCTTGTCAGCTAATTTGTTAAGTTTGACATAAAACATTGAAAAGTTGTGAAAATATATTTCGACTGTTATAGTCTTCTTCAGTTTACATATTTTTATAATATATCTGTAAGGTAAAATACATAATTAGTTTATTAAAATCACAGAGTATGATGATAGAAGAGTGAACGAAGTTTTCAACCTCTATGATGCAATAACGTACCTTTTTAGTCAAAAGTTTATGTCCTAAATTTAGTCGTTGTTATTAATAATTTTTATAATTCAAAATTAGCAAAATATTCCCATCAGGATTATTATCAAAGCTATTCATTCGTTATTTGTTTTATTTTTCCAAGATAATTCTTGATTACCATAAAAAAAAACAAATAACGAATGAATAGCTTTGATAATAATCCTGATGGGAATATTTTGCTAATTTTGAATTATAAAAATTATTAATAAATAACCACTAAATTTAGGACATGAACTTTTGACTAAAGAGCTACGTTATTGCATTATTGAGGTTAAAAACTTCGTTCAGTCTGATATCATCATTTTCTGTGATTTTAATAAACTAATTATGTATTTTACCTTACAGATATTTTATAATAGTATGTGAACTGAAGACTATAATAGTTGAAATAAATTTTTACAATTTTTCAATGTTTTACGTTAAACTTAACAAATTAGCTGACAAGAGTTTTTCTACAAAAGAAATATTACAAAATAAATGCTTAAAGTAAAATCCAACTAGTTATTTCAAATACTGCATGCGAACTACAAACTAAGCGTAACAGCGCCCCTCTCGCCGTCCCTCCGCGTAGCCCACGCTAACTCACTCCGTAGCTCACTCCCATCCGTTCGGGCAGAAATTCGCGCTAAATCTACCTATCTCTGTCGCGCAGTCTGTTGCCGTTCCGGCAGAAGTAGCCTTGTTCACAATGAACTTTGTTACGATGACCTCAAATGTAGACGAAAAAATAAATTGTTTCGATAAGCTACCTAAATTCCTTAATTGAGGCCGTGCCCAAATTATTTTTCTGCGTGCCATCAATGGCACGCGTGCCATTGGTTCGCCACCCCTGCCCTATAGTATATATACATGTTATGTAAGAAGTTGTAAATAAAACATGTTTAACCTACATGCTTTTTAATTCTGCAACAAATGCATAGTAAACTTGTACCTTGTAAACGAAGTCTAATTTTATTACCTGCTGCTATCAATGTAGTCACCCTTTTTGTTTGAATTGTTTGAATTGTGATATAACAGGTCTCAGTGTCTAAAAATTAGGAAATTCTTACAAGAAACGCCGTTTTAGCGAAATTTTAGCAAAAATTTACATAAAACTTGAATCAAAACACGAAATTTTATTGAATTAAATTGTACTATGAAATAGTTGTGAACTGCTATGTAATTATGCCAACTTGAGAAAAATAGCTGAAAATGTTCTGATAGAATCCAATATTATTAGAAAAATTAAATTAAATGCGTTGCATTACAGTATATACAACAGTTATACGTGCATGTGAATTTCAAGTAGTAGATTAACCGATTTTTTTAATATATAAAATGTATATTAATAAATTCAATATACAGTGTGTCTGCTTAAGTTCGCACCATACGGAAAACTTTTTTATTATTAATTTTACGAAAAAAAGTTATTTTTTTATAAAAAGTTCTGCATAGTCCAGCACTTAAAATTCAATCATCAGATATTAATTTTTTAAGCCGTATACGAGGAATGTCCAAAATATGAATTCTGCTCAAGAGTAAAGTACCTTTATTTGTGACAATATCGAAAATTGTTATTAAGAAAAGTTTATTAGAATCAAAAACTACGTTTAAATATCCAATTACACCTATATACGATGAAAATCAGGTTTTGTTATTTTTCACATTTTTTTTAAGTTGTTTCATATGGAAAACTTTATTTTTGACATTATCGGAAACTTTTTTCAGTTATCAATTTATTCGTTAAAACTTTGATAATCTTTACGTCTCGTAACCTCTATGTTGCATTATTTTGATGATTTTCCATAGGAAACAACTTTTAAAAAATGTGAAAAATAACAAAACCCGATTTTCATCGTAGATAAGTGCAATTGGATATTTAAACGTAGTTTTTGATTCTAATCAACTTTTCTTAATAACAATTTTCGATATTGTCACAAATAAAGGTATTTTACTCTTGAGCAGAATTCATATTTTTTGACATTCCTCGTATACCGCTTTAAAAAATTCATATATGATTATTGCATTGCAAGTTTTGGGCCATGCAGAACTTTTTATAAAGAATAACTTTTTTTCGTAAAATTAATAATAAAAAAGTTTTCCATATGGTGCGAACTTAAGCAGACACACTGTATAACCTTTTCTAACATGTTATGAATTGTAATATAACAGGTCTCAAAGTGTCTGACAATTAGGAAATTCCTACAAGAAACGCCCTTTTAAAGAAATTTTAATTCAATTGCAAAGATATACTACGCTGTTATTGCGCAGATGCTTTAAAATTATGTTCAAAATAGAAAAAAGCGCAGGAGAAACGTGCTAGACAGAGAACACAAACCTCTCAGTGAGTGCGACAAGGATAAAGCTAGTTATATGCTGCGTAATGCCACCTTCGGACATGTATCATCCTGTTTGCCACGGCGTATGCATAGTAAACTTCCGTTCGATGTGTAATTTTTAATTGCAAACATCTGATATGTTAAGTGGTAATGTTACATAAAGGTGTATAAAATATAAAAATGTATGACTAAATTTGAAAACTACCACCAGAGCTTAAATCTGGCGCCTTAAGCCACTCGGCGAATGTGACTTGTATAATATTTGAATAAAATCAACTGATAAGTGCTCAGCACTTGCTTTTAAATTAGCGAGATTTATTAATTTTAAAAATAATTAATATAGGTGGGCTCAAAATAATTTCGAACTGAAAAATTATCCGCAGCTTGTTTTACCGGTAAATTTATTTTTATTAAATTTGCTGTGATGAATGAAAAAAACAAATGGCTAAAACTCAAACCAATCTGCCACATTAACATTAACATTTTGCTATAATAGAGTTTGAACCTAAAAATAATTTTGACTTACAAATTTCATTATATCATATTGCTGTACTACGAAATGATTGTAAAAATGCTACGAAATTATATTGAAATTAGGAAAAATAGCTGGAAAATGTAATAAAATAAGAGATGCACTGATATAGTTCCCAAATTATTACAAAATATAAATTATTAAAATATTGCTGCGTTAGTGTTACATAAATTAGAACTTACGGAAAATCCAGACAGGTCACTACATGCAACTTTTTTTTAATTCCAACTAAGTTTACAATCTGTTTATAGAAACAATAAGTAAATGTTATGACAAGACTTACATTCTAAATAAATATAATCTAAACTTGATATGGTAAGGATAATCCACTGTTAATTCTCTTCTTGTAGAAAGTAGCCAGAAGATAGCTAATTCGTATAACAAGAACATTATTAACACTACGCATAAGTATATAGTAGAATATCAGTACTTAATCAAATCGGTTTTCTAAGTCCGATGGTTTAAAACGTTTTAGTTCACGATCACGATATTTAATATACCTATGTTTAATTTCTTCCCGCACTGTTTTAAGTTTAAGATCACTGTCACAGATCACAAGCTATAGTTCTGCGTATTTTACTTTAAAAACGCTTCAAGATCTCGATATTGGAGATACTAGCAGTACCCCAGAGTTGCAAGCCGTAATTCCATATAGGTTTTAGAATAGACTTGTAGAGTAATAATTTGTTCTCGAGAGAAAGTTGAGATCGTCTACCTATCAGCTAGTTCTAGTACATTTGACGAAATTTGAGACCGAGTTGTTTCCTCTTGGTAAATATATGGTTACGCCACGTGAGTCGTCGGTCTAGAAGAATACCTAAGTATTTTACGTCTAAGGTTTGCGGAATTTTAATGTTACGTATTTAAGGTTACTGCTGGGCAAGTGCTTCTATTGGTGGTAAATGTGATGTGCAAGGATTTAGATTCATTAATTCGAATTCTCCATTTGTGCAACCAATGTTCGATTTGCGTGAGGGCTTGTTGCAAGTTTACAGATGCCATAGGATTAGTGTGCGATGCTAAGATTGCCGTATCGTCTGCAAAAGTTGCCATTGTCATGTGCGCTGGGGTTGGTAAATCAGCTGTAAAGAGCAAGTAGAGCACAGGTCCCAATACACTGCCCTGGGGAACGCCGTATTGGATAGGATGGAGATCCGAGTATTCGTCACACTGTGTGATCGTAAACCATCTGTTTTCAAGATAAGATTGCAAGACTTCAAAGAAGTGATGCGGTAGAACTTGCTTGAGTTTGTAGTATAAACCTATGAGTCAGACCTTGTCAAAGGTTTGTTTGACGTCAATAAATACTGCAAAGCAATGGCGTTTTCGTTCAAAATCATTGCTTACTTTTTTAACAATTCTTGTTCGATGGTG
This sequence comes from Agriotes lineatus, assembly GCA_940337035.1. Lineage (NCBI taxonomy): Eukaryota > Metazoa > Arthropoda > Insecta > Coleoptera > Elateridae > Agriotes > Agriotes lineatus. The sequence continues at coordinate 29,303 of CALNHX010010566.1, forward strand.
CCGTGGTGGGTTCTAAAGCCAAATTGCTGGTTTGGTATGAGCTGTTCGTTTTTGTTTTCCGCGTCTGATTATGGAAGCGTAAAGAAGTGTCTAGCGCTGCGGTATCGTAATCGACTTGAAGTGAAGGCCGGAAGGCCTATCTACTTGTTGACTTGTGTATTTATAATTTTTATCAATTGACCACAATCCATTTGCACACAATCACATGGCGTTTTCATAAAATTATACAAACCTGCAAATGGGATCGATGCAGCAGCCTACAACCTACAATCAAACTTCACAATTCCAAATTGGTCAACAACCAGGAGCGTACTCGCAACCTATACCAATGCAAAATAGTATGTATTACAATCAACTACCTACACCTAACGTATCATTTTATAGTCAGCAACAACCAATAAACACGCAATTTGCACCGTTATCGCTACCTCTCGATAGTGGTTTGCCATTAGTAACTAATAATAAGAAAAGATTAAGAGTTTCTGAAGCGACCGCAGATACTAACACGGACCAATCTAAATTGCATTACTGGATAAGTAATCCCGCGTCCACTTCAAATAGATACGATTCTTCTTCTTCTTCTTCTTCTTCTTCGACTTCTTAATTAGGTCCTGGACTTGTTCCTTTGGTATCATTGACGTCTGTTTTCGTGAGATATCGACTGCCAGCTGTCCCGCCAGCGTTTCGGAGGTCTGCCGGGTGGTCTTCTTGTGTTTGGCTTTCCATTCCTTACTATTTTTGCCAATCTGTTATCCGCCATACGATTCATTAACAGAAACTGTAACAAGGAAAGATGAACAAAATGAACAAAAAGAAACCCATCCAAACGAAATGAAATCTCCACCGATTCTTGTAGTATATCGCGTAACAAATATTAAACGACTAATGTAAATGCTTGAAAACATTGCATATAACAATTACCTATTAAAACGCTCAGCTCTGAGCAAGTCAAAGTACAACCAAAACGAGACACAGAGTTCCATACTGACAAACCCAGAAAAGACAATAATTTCCGAGTAGTCCTGAAAAACCTACATTCATTGACTAGCGTACAGTTAATAAAAATTGAGCTACTCGCCCTTAAGCATAGAGTCGTCAATGTGTGGAACATTAAACACTGAGGGACACAACTACCATCACCCCTATTCTTTATCGATTTACCAAGCAAGAAGAACAACAAAGAAATCTACAATATCAAACAACTCCAAAACTGTATCATACAATTTGAACCAGTACGAGCCAAACGAGAAATTCCGCAATGTGGCAAGTGCCAACGATTTTTTACACACCACGAATTACTGCTTCCAACCCTTCACATACGTCAAGTGTACGGGAAATCATTCAACAGCAGAGTGATTATGTAAAGAAAAAAGTAATGATGTGAAATTCGTAAACTGTAGCGGAAATCACTCCAATTGTAAGTTTTGTGTATAAACAACTCCAGCAAAAACTCTACCCAACCTTGCGAAACAATCACAGTAAACCCCCCACAAGAATGATTCAACCTGGCCTTTTATACTCCCAACAGGTAATAGGTAATGCACAAACTTCGCAGGACATAAGAAACTTCTCTTAAACTGCTCGTAGTACCCATAATCAGCAATCCAATGAGATGTGCAAATTAAAAGACACGATGAAAAAATTAGTTGAACAAATAGGCACAACGTTAAACCTTTTAACTACAGTCGTCGCTAAATTAGCTTAATGGCTATCGCATTTACCTACATTAGCCCTATGGAACGTCAATGGTCTCAGTCAACACAAAGAAGAACTTAAATATTTCTTACAATTACATAAAATAGATGTACTGTTAATTTCCGAAGCACACTGCACTAAGAGAACTTCCATTAAAATACCGAACTATTGTGTTTACTGTACTAAACTTCCATCTGGTAATGCGCATGGTGGAACAGCGATAATTATAAAACAAAACATCAAACACTCCGAATTGAAAGCTTACTGCCACGATTATCTCCAAGCCACAAGCTTAGCCATAGAAGAACATCTAGGAACATTCGCTGTGTCCTCTGTATACTGCCCCCCTAAGCATAATAACAAAAGAGATAAGTCCGACCATTTTTTCAAAACTCTAGGCAACAGGTTCCTAGCTGGTGGTGACTATAATGCCAAACACCCACAGTGGGGCTCACGAACTACGACAGCAAAAGCAAGAGAACTGATAGATGCAATGAGACGCAGTAACCTGCAATCTGTGGCAACCGGAGAACCAACATATTGGCCAACCGATCCGAGGAGACAACCTAATGCACTAGACTTTACTATTACAACAAATATTATAATAATATTACTATACACACCGATATTATCCACAAGCAACAACAACCCTGTTTATTTAGTGCTGCTACTAACTGGAACATATTCAGAGAACACCCTGATGCGTCGATCCAGCTCAATGTATACTTAGAATATGCCCAAAAAATAGATAATGCGATTGATGTGCTTACAAGTGCTATAAAAAATGCTGCCTGGCAAGCCACTCCTGATAGTAAAATTAAAGTTTGGGCACTTCATTTCATGTAGGAACATGGCCTGAGACAAGGCGAGTCAGGGTCACCGAAGTATCCCTTTTTGAAACCCAGTCATCTGGCACACCGTTAACGGGGTACTAGGTGATGTGGTTAGCATCACGTCTTTGACGATTGCCTTACTTTCCCTAGTTCCACAACCGTGGTTTCGGTATCCAATTTTTAAAGCGACTGGGTGGGCCGCTCGCCAGTTGCCAGATGTGGGAATTGAACCCAGTACCGTGACACCGCAGCCTGACGCCCTAACCACTCAGCCACGCTGGCGATACTCCCGATAGTAATGAAACGCAAATTAAAGATACATGTCCTTTAATAATTAGAGAACAAATAGCAACAAAATGTAAACTAGGCAAAAGATGGCAACTGACAAGGACAGTTGACGATAAAAGAATCTTTAACAAAGCTGCCAGAAACCTCAAATAATTGCTGCTTAACCTTAAAAATCAGTCTATTCAAGAATACCTTAACAATCTGTCTCCCACGGAAGACTCAGATTATTTCATATGGAAGGCCACACGGAAACTTAAACGCTCTCAACTACCTGTGCCACCAATTAAAGATGCAACTGGTAAATAGGCAAGAAGTGATGCAGCTAAAGCCTCTGTATTTGCTGAGCATCTTGCAAACGTTTTCCAACCATATCCGTCACAAATAGCCACAACAGAAGAAGCTGCTAGTCACAACTACCTTGAAGCACCATTTCAAATGCATTTACCCATAAAGAAGTTTACATCTACAGAAGTCCAGAATGTAATTTCCTCTGAACTTAATCCGAAGAAAGCACCAGGTTGGGATCTCATCACTGGCAAGGTGTTACAAGAAACGGTCTAGGACATTTGGGCGCGGCCGTTTTGGCGCGGCCGTCTGGGCGCGGCCGTTTGGGCGAGGGGACACTTGGGCGCGAGACACTTGAGCGCGAGACACTTGGGCGCGAGAAAGGGCCAACGTTGGGATTTAGGAATACATTAAGTGTGAATCATTTAAATTTGGCATAAATGAACAAACATTTATTAAATCATTATTTATCCTGAGAAGTTAATGTAATTAATCAAACAATATTAAAAGAATAATCCAATTATTTATTGAAACCTCTATGAGATTAATTTTATATAAGGTGGTAGTACCTATATTAGATAAGTTTTGAAATAATTCTGAATATATAAAAAGGCAGTATGTTAGATAGGAAATAATAATTCTGAATTGAAATAAAGATGGAAATAGATTATATGTATATACTTAAGTGTTAAAAATAATTTTAAATAGAAATACATTTATTGTACTGGTAAATGAATAAATACTATGCTATATTTAATCGATTGATGCTTCAAGTGTTTAATATGTTTCTAATATGTGTTCTGTTTGGACCGAAACTAGTCGACATCGAGTTTTGTTTATAATGATAATACTTAACAATAAACTGTGAAATTTTAAAGTAATCAATTACTATTTTTGTTATATTATGAACCGACTAACTGAAGATAAGAGCAGAAATACGAATGATAGTAAATAATAATATAAAAAGATTAATTTTAATAGTCAAAATTTCTTCTTGCCATTTTTACCATTATAATACATATTATTCTTAATTTTTTTTAAATATAAACAAAAAGCATCTACGCATTCAATTCATAATTGTACGAAATGCCTCATAAAAATTTTACAATGTTCCTATTGTTTGCGCCGTCTACATGATTATATTGATTATTATAATCTTCAACCAAATTTTGTATTCTTCTATCAGCCTGGATAATTCTTTTTTCTGAGTTGGTTCATTTCCCGCAAGTAACTGTTCATAAGCAACATATCTTCCTCTTTGAACAGTTTTCAGGCTGTCGATGAATCTCCAAATCGTTGGCTGGTTCATTGATAGCTCTGTTTGTACCCAAACTCTATTCATGTATTCTTTGTTACTTATTATTTTAATGTAATAAATCTCCGTAAAAGATTTGTTCGTATTTACCGGAAAGTTTAAATTTCTAACTTGTTTTCGTCGAACCTACTTGTATTGATAAAATTCTAATTTTCGACAATTAATATTTCTATACAAAATTTTTGCCACCCGCCACCTCCTTGAATGTGCTTTAGGTAATTTTCGTTATTTAAAATAAGACCTATTAAGAGTAAAGCTAGCTAATACTAATACACTTTAATTAATTTCCTCGCGCCCAAATGTCTCGCGCCCAAGTGGCCCTGCGCCCAAGTGTCTTCGCGTCCAAACGGCTGCGCCCGAACGGCCGCGCCCAAACGGCCGCGTCCAAATGTCCGGCTCCGTACAAGAAATAACACCGAGATGTATCAAACTCCTGACTTACATACATAACGCTATCCTTTGACTCAGATACTGCCCCATCTCCAGGAAAAGCCCCAGCTGCCATAGACTCCTACCGACCTATCAGCTTATTTCTTGTACTGTCTAAAGTGTTTGAAAAGCTACTCCTTAAATGACTTAGCCCAATACATGCAACTTAAATTACGAATTGCCGTAAAATCTTTAAAAAAAAGCAACTTTATTCGACAAATATTACAAATTACATAAAACACTTGTTACTGTTACGAGTTTTAACTGAAGACTGCTGCTGATGAGGTAAAAAAATTCAAGACATGACAATTCGGGCTAGCGCAATGATTCCGCTGACATAACAAGGTGACATAAGACACCAGTTTCACTAGCACTGTTATTATGCAGGAACTGCCTGTAGTATAACTCCTCCATACCTAGAAGGAAGCTTCCTCTGGAGGTTTCACTGTCATTTTTTAAGGGCTTCTATTTCTTGATTTTTTTATGAGCTTCCTTTTCTTCGGATGTTTTTCCATTTCTAGGTTAAAATGTGGATTACGACGATAATTAATATTATTTACGGAATAATGGTTCAGCCACTGGGGATATGACATGTTTACAGATAAGTTTTCTTAACCGGAATTATTGGGTTTATAGGTAATTCCGGGAGTAATTTTAAATTTTGGTAGGTTATTCTCCAACTTAAAATGTTGCGTGCCCATTACCAACTGTCTCCTTGGAAACGTAGTTCTCATCCTCGGAAAAACAATTTGCAATGCGGATTTTCTTTTATTAAATAGATTCCAGACAGAAAATTTGTTTTGATATTTTTCTGGAATTGAATTTGTAGCTTTTTTTCTTTCGGAAAGACTGATAGATATTGGTTAATTTTGGGGATAATTTTGATATGATTTTCTAAGATTTCAATTTTTGTAAAGAGACACTTGCTTAAATTTCCATTGATAGGATGTCCTCTTCACAGGGTGCTTTATAATTTGATTGTAGTTGATATGAACAGTGGTATGATTTGCTTTGGATAAAGGTCATTTAAAGGTGTTACCATATTACCAAATTTTGATTTTAGCAAATATTTTACACTCTAAATATTTGTCACAAATTCTGAGTCATGTTTTGAAGGAATTGCAACTAAATCGTAGAGGTCATAATTATTTCTTCTCAAAATCTATATATATTGATAGAAAATATGTAATTTTATTTGAATCGATTTTACACTTTACTTTTAGGATGGATTCAAAGTCTTAAATATTTTCATACCTTAATTCCAAAGAAAACTGATTCTTATAATGATCAGAATTTTTTTGGATTTTAAGGAACAATTCCTTGGATTTAATTATTGTAGGAAGCAAAATTCTTATTCTGCAGAAAGTTATTCAATTTTTTATATCCTATAAGGCATTAAGCAGTGAGCCATAAAGAATTAATAATTGGTTAAACAAACTTCCAGCGAAAAGAATATCTTAACGTGTAGCTTCGATCTTAACACGTTCACTGAGCTGCATTATGTTAGATTCTAACATTATTTCATTATGCTGAATATCTCGTATTGTGTTATTAAAATTTTGAACATGGTTGCTAACGGAATATTGCATTTCTAGTTGATTTTTTAGTGATGTTGGTTATTTTCTAAATTATTAATAATTTTGTAGATTTTTTTTCCGTCATTAGCGTCCAAATTTCCAGTTAAGCCTTTAATTAATTAGTGATCCATTCCATTGATTAAATCTCTTTTGTTTCAGTTATTTAAGCTATGTATTTTTATATCTTCGATTTTTGCTAGTACTGTTTTACTACTTAATTGAGCTACTTTATTGTAGTTATCTAATTCCCGTGTATAAGCTTCATTAATAGCTAAATTTAATCTAGATGTTCGTATTAAATATTAAGATTATTATATTTTATACTAATAGCGGTTCTAAATGATAATAATGGACGCAAGTAGAAGGGAGGATACCTAGGCGGCCATTTTGTTTTTAATCAAGCCCTGAGGGCACAATTAAAACCGTTTTATTTTAATTGACCTTGATAATCAAACCCTGAGGCAAAGGGGCACTTTGGGCGCCATTTTGTTTTTAATAATTAAATTGATCGAACCCTAAGGCAAAGGGACATCTCGGCGGTCATTTTGTTTTGAAATTACTTAATTAAATTAATAAGTCTTGAGGACCCAATTTTTTATCCTTGTCAACACACAGTACACAGTATAACTTTTGTCTTGGAGCGCGCGCCACGAAAAAAGTTATACCAGCAGAAAATGTATGTGATGAGTCAACATTTTTAATACTTTTCGTTAAATTGTTCTAAAATGTTATGAATTCCAACATAACAACTCTCAACTTGTTTGAAAATTATTAAATTCTTACAGGAAACGGCATTTTAGTTAACTTGCAATGATATATTACGCAATGATTGTTCAGGTGCTGTAAAATTCTTTAAAAAGTTTGAAACATACACTTCAACTTACATTAGTCAATATAGTAAATATCTGTAGAAAATGATTGTGAAGTACAATTATACCAAGATTTTTAAAACTAAATACAATTATTATTTCTGTTTAACATAATGTTTTGTCACACGATTTAGAAATTGAAAACCCTTTTGCTCGAACTAATTCCGACAAACTAAATATTCTCTAAAACTTTTTTTTTACATTTGGTGTTGGGTATTTGGAATGCTTACTAAAATATCTACAAACTTGCACTTGCTTTTTTTCAATACCTTTTGTATAAATGTCTTTGAATTTTACTAGTATCCACTCTAATTTAATTTGAAACTCTTCTTAAACGGTAGTCTGGTTATAGCAGACGTTTGTATTATTATTTCGCTGTCAGAAAATTTGTGTGATTTTTAATACTTTTCGTTAAATTGTTCTAAATGCCAATTTACATTAAGTTGCTATATACAAATTAACTGTGAAAATCGGTACAAATATACCAACTAACTTGTAACTTTCAAATAAATACTTTGGTTAATAATCAAATAATAGAGGAACTAATAACTAGTGATGGGCTTATTCGAATCAAAAATAACCGGTTATCCGGTTATTGAAATAACCTGTGTAACTCGATTTTCGTTCCAAGTATTTGGATGAAAAATAACCTCATCCTGATACGTACTACGGGCTGCGTCTCAGCGACCTGCGAGTGATTGAAATTCTGTAAATAATACGTCATTCATAACTCATATAACTTTTTCTACGTATGTACTTGATTGACCCAAGTGAGGCTCGCGGCTGTTTGTTGATGTTATTAAGACATTTGAAACTCCCAGTCGACGAGTTAAATTTATGGGGCCGTTCCTATTAAAGATAACGTTCTGCTGAGTATGAGATTTGCCGAAGCTGTGTTGGTATTAATTTATAACGGCCTACATTTTTGCTTCGAAACACGGTTGATTATGCCTAATAAGGGATAAACAGAAAGCGAAATAAGATTTTTCAATATCGTAACAGATTTATATTTAATTTTGAATAACGGAGCAGTCGGGACAAGAAGTGGATTTCGCTGTTGAAAATTTTAAGTGTGCGTCCTTAGAACGGCGGAAGGCTGAACGTAGATAAATTATGGATTCTAAAATATACCGGTATGATGTGCAAGCGAAAAGGGAAGGGTGGCTAGTAGAGAATTTTAGGAACTAAAAATAGATTCTATAGATACTTTGTATTCGCATATTTATAATTTCTTTATTATTAGTATTGATATAGCTATTCCCAATGGTTTAAACTACTTAGAAATCAAATAAAAATCATTTATACAATTATTATAATTAACGATTAACTGAGTTCCTCTGCTATCTGCAAGTTACGATGCCGATGCAGATGACGGTGAACCGCCAACCGGCAAACTTAATCGAAACGAATCGAGAGCCAAAATTGATTGAATGGAATCCCAATGACGGTGCAGTTAACTATTTGGGCTTATATTTTGACAAACGGCTTACATGGGGATATCATATTAACAAGAAGTTGAACGCATGCCATGCGAGACTCTCTCAATTATACCCACTTTTGAATAGGAAAACTCCCTTGAAAAAATCCTGCTCTCTGCTACTTTACAAATCGCTAATTAGACCAATAATCATGTACGGATCAGTAATTTGGGGCACAGCAAGCAAAACACACATCAACAAAATACAAGTTTTCCAAAACAGAGTTCTTAGAATAATATGCAATGCAAGATGGTTCAACAGAAACAGCCAAATACATCGAGAGCTCAATATACCATATATCGAGGAAAACATAAGACAGAGATCAGAATCATTCTTTGATAATATTACCAAATGCAGCGGAGCAGTGCACTTTGGCCTTGACACCCAAATTCCACCTGAAGACAGAAGATTAAAACGGCGAATTCCAACGGATCTCTTACTTCCCAACGGATAAACTAAGTGGTGAGTGCACAAATCAATTTAACTGTAACTATCAGTGCTAGTGCAATAAACTGAACCAACCTGTCGATAAACTCATAGATGTTACTAGGGTCCAGTCCCTTAATGTAATTAAATGTTATTAAATGCGTATTAATTAACAAACCTATGTATAGCATTGCATGCTGATCTAGGTGTATTATATTAATTAAAAAAAAAAAAAAATTATTGAAACGTAATTAGAATCATTTTACTCGAGGGCAAAGGAATTATAATAGCACTGAAATAATAACAGACTAATTGTTGAGTAATATGGAAACTAAACACTTTCGAAATCGTTTACAACATTTTCTTTTAATCACTTGCAAAAGAAGCTGATGTCAAGTACAGCACTTTCCCCAAGGAATAAAAAACTTGTTCATAACTGGCAAACTTTGCTGAAATTCAAATCACATCGCTTAATTCGTTGTACAACAGTTGCCATTCATCATAAAATCAAATTACTTTCTCACATTGTACGTTACACACATAACTATTGCTCATGTTTTAAAAAAAATTGGTTACAAAAATATGAATTTCCACATC
>CALNHX010010567.1:0-39091 GCA_940337035.1 Agriotes lineatus
TCCTTGTTTTCGCGCTAACCCGAAATCATATACCCCAATAATGGGTGATTTGCCGAGTTGTCGTATTAGCCCAGGTAAGCCTTTCATCAAAACTGGTGTTGATTACGCCGGCCATTTTTTTATCAAAGAAAACACGAGTCGACGCTCAAGATTAGTCAAAGCTTATATTGCAATTTTCATTTGTATGGCAACAAAAGCAGTTCATATTGAACTTGTGAGCAATCTAACTACAGAAGCCTTTTTGGCAGCCCTTGACAGGTTTATAGCGCGAAGGGGCACGGTTACCGATTTATACTCGGACAACGGCACAAATTTCATAGGTGCCAATAATCAATTAAAAACCTTATCGGCATTATTTCAGTCAGAGCTTAACGGAAACAAAATCATCAACACACTAACAAATAAGAGCATTCAATGGCATTTTAATCCGCCAAGAGCTCCCAACTTTGGTGGATTATGGGAATCATCTGTCAAGTTAGTAAAAAATCATCTCAAACGTATCCTAGGCGATTCGAATTTAACTTTTGAACTTTTTAATACTGTTTTGATTCAAATCGAAGGCATAATCAATTCCAGACCTTTAATTCCTTTGTCCAACGATCCAAACGATTTGTCCGTTCTAACACCAAACCATTTCCTAATTGGGGACTCATCAAGCCAAATTCCGCATCCGGATATAACCAATACAATGACTGGACGTCTAAACCAGTGGCAACGAATCCAGCAGCTGAAACAACACTTCTGGAAACGGTGGAGCCAGGAATACATCACGCTATTACAGGGACGCTCAAAATGGAGAAAATCTTCTGGCCCCAATCCACAGCTAGGGCAATTAGTGCTCATCAAGGATAAAAATTCACAACCTCTAGAGTGGACAATGGGAAGAATCATTCAACTCCATCCAGGGAAGGATGGCATCAATCGCGTGGTCACCATTCACACATCAAGCGGCGAAATCAAGCGCCCAATATCAAGTGTCTGTGTTTTCCCCATAAGTGACAGTGCAAGTGACTAAAACACTAATCAATTGAAAACCAACTTTTCAATAGGGGGGAGAATGTTGGACTCTAGTTTTAATATTAATTAAATAGATGTATTTTTGTAGTTTGCAACGTTTCAGTTAAATTCAAAATGTTCTCACGGTTTTGTGCAGTTTGCCAAAATTATTCATAAGCACGTTCAATGCAGTTCTTAGGTTTATTACTTTATTACTCTAAGAGGCTATGGCACTTTGCACCCCCAATAAAACCTTTGCCGACAGTGCACGTGCTCGTGGGAATCGCAAAATCTTAGGTTTCCACGCCAAAAGTGACCGAACGTTTCATTGGCTATTGCAACACCCCCACGGGACTTGCAGATAGCCTACCAAATTTTAACTTAGTTTGTAAGTATTATCACAGAATCATCTCAACGATAACCATCCAACAACGCAGACGTTACTCTTAAGTGCTATGTGTATATATTATGTGAATATACTCTAAAACTATAAAATCAACACTCTTTAATTTATTCAACTATACCAACATATATTGTGGTGTAAAACGCTACACTGCATCAACAATCCAATATCTATACGGTACAACACAAAATTTTCCAATGCATACAGTTAATAATGTTGTATATTTTGTTCACTATACGGTCAGTAAAACAACCGTTTGTCATATGAAAACCCAACTCGCTTCTCTTCTTCATAATCGCATCTAATTTAATTAATAATAATCGGATATCATATCTGATATCAATGATCCCACACTACATCAATATTGATAGATTTATTAGTTTTAAATAGCTCCCTTGTATCAAGTTATTATCTCCCTTGTTAAGCCTATTAAAATATGTTGCAGACAATGTTTATCGCATGATCACAAAATTACAATTTAGGAATTTAATTATTATACCTTGTTACAGAGCGATTGTAAACTATTATAGTACACTACCTATACCTGTAAGTATACATTAAATTAGATAGGCCTGTGTTCAAACACAAATTTAGTTAGAACCCAATTCACTAATTAAGACTAGTTACAACAAATCACTTTCGTGGATACTAGTTTCAATTACACAAAACTAGAATTACATGCATATTGTCAGTGAAATCTAATACTAACTGGCACGAGTTAGTTGGTTCAGTTAGGTTTTAAGTAACAATATGCTGGATGTAAGTCTAATTTTGACTAGTTAAAATTGGAATTGACGAAAATGCTTCGTTCGGACTAGCCTTAACTACTAAGTTGGGGTTCTGACTAAATTTAGGTTTATCTGTAACACATACATATTGTTATGAACTAGCTCCCTTGTTATTTTGAATGGGACAAAATGTAACTGGCCTGTCATAAATTATAGGCTGGTTAAAAATGAAATGGTTGAAAAGCCCCTCTTTCTATTTTTATCTAACTGCAATATCAAATCAAGCTAGCTCTCGGCAAAACACTAAACTCGATTCTGAGGTGGGATCAGAATTATACTATACACTATATTCATAAAACCAGTAGCTCCAATGTGCGGTCCTTGGTAGATCATATAATTCACAATCGGACAGATGACACAAAATGTCGCCAGTGCTTTAGCGATTCGTTCCCGCTTGGCAACAACTCAATTCGCTATTGTTTTAGGATGACGTAGAACCGACGCTAAAACTTGCATTTGTTTCTGGCAACTTCCTGTGGCCACTTAAATTTCCGCCAAATCGCAAAATTTACTGACGCCTGGCAATTTTTCAATTATTACGGCGCAGCTGGACCGTTGGAAACGCGCTAATCCTCTTCAGCAAGGTTTGTCCTAGTAGTTTGATGCGTTTCCCAAACATTAACCCTCAAATCGCAGGCACGCCTACCTTTTAAAATTCTGGTCGAGCTGGAACAGAGATGCTCGGAAGTGACGCTGTCGGAATATCTCTGCTGGAGTTGCTCCCCCAAGTGTAGACGTTGACTGGGACGTTCTTGCAGACTCTGTTGATCGCTTGCAGTGCCGATATCTGGGCTCCGATGACTAATTTGCACGTAATCGAACTTCGGAATTTTGAAGTTCTCGCTGCCGAACTTCAGTCGCAGATGGGAATACTAATTTTTATAAATTTATCGTGGCGGATACTGCCACAAACACATTGATTTATTATTTAAAACATGTATTTCAAATGGAGCACAATTTAGCCCAACTTTCAAATAATTTAATTGCAATATTTTTTTTATTATTAATGTCACTGCTCTGCTCTATTGTACTTTATTTTTAAATACACTGATTTTTGAGTTTACCATTTTCGCGTCACTATCTTTTCTCTTCTGTTGCCTTCTTCTGGCATTGCTCTTTCCAATTTTCTATATTATATTATGCTTCATCTTTACCTTTCTGCTTTGCTCACTATATTCACTATCCTTTGCTTTTACTTAACAACTACGCTCGTTTTAAAATGCAGCTAACAAACCTTTTGTGTCAAATACATTTTATGTGGTCTGGCTTTACAGCTGCACAAACTTTTCCTTTTAAATTATATAAATTTATTTACAAGCCAATTCAAACCCTTTGAAATATGATTTGCCTTTTCGTGCCTTTCTCAGACTAAATTCTGCTTTTCGCATCTCATTATCAATGCATTTAACATTCTATTTTAGTTTAACATTGCAATTATATAAAATCTCCCAACTCTGTGCTTTATTGAATCGGTTGTGGGCTTAATACCATTTCAATATATCTCACGTTGATGCGCAAACTTCAAACCTTTATATTTCTTTAGTTGATTACTTTATGAAATTATACCTGCAGAAAGTAATTATAGTTAAATTTACACCGCCTGGTATACAATACAACTTCTCTTTATGCTATGTTGAGGAACATTTCAAGAGTTCAAATATAAATAATGCTCGAAAAATAACAATAGTTTTGACAATGCCCATTATGTTTAGCAAACGGGAAATGTATGTATATGTATTCCATACAGATAAAATCGATTGCATTTCTTATAAAGTAGGAAGTGCTCTTTTAATAAACTCCGCGTGGTAGGCATATTAACCTTCTACAAACGATTAAACATCTCGAATTACTATCAGTATGATTAATTAGACAGAGATAATCGCAACGACTATCAGTTGCAAACATTAATTATTTTTGGTAATACTATACCGTTATTCTATTTTAACTGAATTAAACAAACACTCGAAAAGTAATCTATAATATAACCGCATCCGGCTGTTACGGATCATAACGACCGCCTGCCGTAAAGGATCACGTGATTTATAAATTACGTTATTTAATAAATTGTTAAAATTGTATAAATTTTTATTACGAAAAATCTTCAACGATACACGGCCGATACACAAATAACGGAGTTTGTTGATTATAAATCTCAGCTATCGCCTCGGATTACAAGATTCAACAGCGAACGTTATGTGCTAAATATCGGACTAATGACGTTAATTACTATAACAAACCTAAAGATAATTTTGAAAAATCGATTCAAGCAGATCGGCGTGTTATAGAATAGTATCTATATTAAGACGCAAGTTGCATAAGACACGATTTTTCCGCACTCGTCCAAGTTTAGAAAATGAGTAGCGAAGGACAAGGGCGACAAGTTTTGCATATGAAAAAACACAAATGATCACAGCAAGACATCAAATTAGATACACTATTTTACTATCAGTTTGTTCCGCGCATTGTTTTTTGTAATTTATACATACTACATATATAAGTTCTGAAATACAATCTTCGCTAATGGTACATCGTCGACTCGATTTTAATCTGATTCCCTCCATATATGCTTTGTAATAATAATTTTTAATTCTTTTTAGCCGAAGTCGTCGCACATATATCTTTATATAACAGCATATGATAATGGCCGTACCACACCACAGCTCCGATTCAACAGGTTATGAAGACTAGTAGGAAAAACTGCTACATGCCAAAACTAGTGTGCTGATGTATTGATCAAGGGCTCACACCGTTTGATCTCGTTTACTTATCTTTTTAGTTTGAGAATAGGTCTTAAAAAGGCACATAGGGAATAATTATTTCTCTCTTCTTGTTTTCAGTCTTTCAACTGGTTTGTCAAACTTCTCCACATACATCTATTATGAGCCAATTTCTCATTTCGTTGTACGTCTTTGCGTTTACATCATTTACTACTTGTTTAATATAGTGTAGACGTGATCACCCCTGTGGTTCTTTCCTTCCATTTGTCCTTCTATAATGCTGACTAGCTGACTTATTCTTTTTTTTTTGCATTTTCTACTAAAACTTACAACGGGTAAAACTTATTACATCCTAACTTTAACAAAACAAGCAACGTTATGTTATTCTAATTTACAATTCTAGAGCTAATTTTACTGCTACTAATTTTGATAACCAGTTTATTTCAGTGTTCAAAATGATTTTTTATAGCAGTGGATTGTAGGGTATCGCATTACCTTAAGATACTCATATTTTTGCATTAGGTGATGCCAATTGCCGATAACTGTTTCCTTAAAACAGTGTCTTCCCTTTTGATTTATGTTAAGAATTAGCAAGTACAAAGACACATCAGGTAGAAAAAACTGCCAGCCTCTTGTAATACAGCCAAATACGTCTACGTCACGTCTAGTGAATTTATTAGGCAACCTCGACACCAGTTCTTGAACATTAGGAAGTATATCCACGATAATTATCCTCCCATCTTCACCAGCGCGCATCACTCACCTTAATCTGGCTACCTGCTGTTAAGCTTTACAAGCGGAACTAATGTAAATGCCTTTGACTAATTTTCAGCTATCAGAAGCGTCCTTGAATGCCACAACAGCAGTTTTTAGGGCTTGCACTTTTAGCAATAAATCGCAGCGGTCATAAAAGAATTGCTGTTTTTTCGATACAGGACAGATTTGACATTAAACTAGAATACTTTCGAGATATAATCAGTATATTTTCACTTTTATGCTAGAAAAATGCAATCGCACTATTCCTATATTTTTAGATTAGCTTGGCAAAAAGTGTACATATTTTACTTCAACCATTTGAAACAATTTCTAAAGGAATTTGCTCTTCGTTCTCCTCACAAATAATTTTTAAATCCAATTCAGACCTTGCAGACCCACTCTATTTAGTTCAATCCTACTTTTACTACTTCTTTTATGGTAAATGGGCATGGTATTAAATCGTGGTGCCAATTATATGCAACATTTCAGAAATTCACGCTACTAATTAAGCGGTGCGTCCTGTTGTAGGTAAGTCTAGGTCCTGGATTCATATTGTAATGATCTTGCAACTACTAGATTGCCAATTAGCAGAGAAAATTAGCGTGGCTTCAAACAGTAAATAATGATTGAATCAGGACAATTTTAATATTACTTTTCTGCAGGAAACATAACTATCGTATCATAGTACACACAATTTAATTAAAATATTTTATAACTGTTCAGTAATAGCAAGTGTTATTTTCTTTGGTGTGTATCTTTTATCCTTTTTGGCCGGGAGCACTGAGCCTGACGTAGTAAGTTACTCAATCCGTCTCCTCCATTGACTAACTCATTATCGCTCATACAGATTGGTGAATTATTGCCCACGACCCCTCTCCGAAATTTAGCTAGTTTACGCTAATAGCATTTTTTGTTAATGTTACATTCTGTTTACTACTCAAATGACAACATTTGCAAAGCTAAAATTATGTAACAAAGTAGATTGGGAAAATATGTTTGAAACTTAAAATGCAATAAGAACAAAATATAAGGAATGATAGTAATATCTACAACAGTTATATGTTAATCAGACTACTACATATAACACGAGGGCAAGCAAAAGCATTGATAAAGTACTACGAGAGGGATGTGCCACCTCGCCAGTAAATTTATAATAAGGAATGGAAATAGATAAGGAAAAGCTAAAATCGTGGTATGTGAAAAAAAGAACTGTTGGCAACGTAAACATAACTCTAACTGGAATACTAGGCAAGGGTAGGATAACATAAAAAACAACGATGGAAAATATTACAGGGAAATATGAATAAAAATGAGCGTTCTTCCAAAAGAAAAATTTGCAAGATAATAATGTAATCATAAAACACTTCTTTAAAACGTTCATGTGTTAGTGTGTAGAGTCAACCTATGGCCAAAGGAAAAAAGTAAGTAAGAAGAGGTCAGAAAAGAATTATCGCCGAAATACTAAGAAAAATATAAGAGGACAAAAGCAATTATGAAGACCGATACAGGAAAGACGGAACAGGTTAACTGGATATTTTCCGATTGGAGGGCTACTACTTTCACAACGATAATGGAGCGTGAAACGGAATTTGATCCAGTTACATTTGAGCTCCCTTCTAATAACTAATATTGACATATGCAATCAATCTGAGGTGTAGCTTGTAATATTTAGATGTAAGCTTATTTGGTAAATTTTTTTGAATTTTAATAGATTCAGCTTAGGCGCCAATATGCATGCATCCGGCAGAATTTCGCTTGTACATTGGTTTTGACAATACGCCGGAAGTGATTGTTTTCAGCGTGCAATGATTCATTGCTGCTACCAAACGTTTTCAGGCCGCTTATCCAACGCCGAATAAAGTGCATTCAATGCGAGGCGCTGAAATAACACCCCTGGTTCAAAACGTTTTCGTGCTGAACCCTGCTTACAGCCAATCAAAATACAAGCTGGAAACGTCACCAAATATGCGCCGCCATACAGCGAAGCGCACGACTTCCATAGCGGGCCAACTGCTTTCATGCTTTCAACAACGTGGAGAAGCCTGCCCTAGATGTAAAGCTACGGATTGGCATCCTTAAATGCAAAACAGGTTGTTAATTTTAAGGATTGAAAGTTGCGAAAATAGCGCATTGCATTATATTGCGTCTCAATCCAAGTGACGGTTTTGGGCGCGTCATAAAGCCGTTTGGGCTCATGAGATCAAGGGATAGCTCGCAGCGTGTATGCATCAGGTTACAGCGCGAAACGTCGTAAGCTGCATCCACTATTTCTATGTACCAAATTGGGATAGTGAATGTGCATGCAGTTTAATGTTTCCGTATGCAGTTACTCGTTGTCTTTATAACGTTTAAATGTAAATGCAATTCAAATATAGTGATGCCTTTATTAGTGTTTCACTTAGAAAAGCTAACACGGTTGTGTTCAGAAATTTATTTTAGGGTTTAATTTTATTTTATTTATTGTTTTATGTGTGCATTTACAAGGCAATATAAACTTGTGTTACATTGATTGCGAGCAGATTTATTTGAGTAGAAGTTTGGAGTGCATATTTTCAGAGTTACTAGCCTAATTGAGTCAATGACTAGAGCGTTGTTGCGTTGATTTATCCGTAACCTCAGTGGTGGTTATGGAGGTAAGAGGCCTCTTATTGCAAACTGAGCTAGCCAGATACACAAACAGGGTATAAAGCGAAGCCGTGCTACAAAAACACAACGTCAGCGCTACTCGAAACCGAATTACAGGTGAAAATCGAAGTAATAGGAAAACTAGTATTAGAATTCATAAATACAAACGGTATAGAACACGGATAGTACCAGCACAAATAAAAAAATTAAAAATATAAGGGTCGAAAACCGGGACAATTCAGCCAGGGACCAGAAGAACAAAGAGATATACTTCACACGAATCAATAGCTTGAAAGGAGTACTGGTTAGGATAGGCTACAGTAATGTACTTGCCAATTAGTGCTTATCTGAAAAGGTTGATCACTATCACCTTCTTATGTTAACAAATGCAGGGATGAATATTAAAGGGTTAAATATTCTACAGACTAAAAAATTTTAAATTTAGAAGAAAAGGAAATACAGCACATCCGCAACAGCAAAACATTAGTTTAAATGGTGAGCAGTTTCTATAGATATAGATACTCAAAATAATTAGATACAATCGGGTTATTATAAAACATATTGTCGTTAAAGTGTCAAGGAATCAATTTTTGGGTTGGGAATACATATGTTACTGCTAAGTGAAAATTCTTTGCCAAAGATATTCTGTAGCTTGTCCTAATGGTAACGTTCTTTAAATCTACATCATCTTGTTGCATATCGTACCACCTTAACAAGCTTGGAGTGTAAATTTACAATTTCACGACTGAACAACCAATTGGCAAATAAGCCCGGTAATGACGAAGTTGGAACTGTGCATGTTCCTCGGGGCAAGTCAAAAGTCAATACGAAGTCTGCATGCACACAAACACGGTAGCTCAGCACACTTGTTATTAGACAAGAACGGAGGATCCGCCGGAATTCATTATTATCCGAACCCAGCCCGGAATTAAATGTAGAAGTCTCAGGCATTCCTAATGAAACATCCTGAAAAGATAGACTCCTAACGAGATCGTTACGTCAGGACCCGCTCCCGAGGGATGCTCTGACGTTTACACTGTTCAAAAGTTTCAGGTGACCGCCGCGTTGTTCGGCGGCGTCGGATATAACGAGCAAACCGTGATTAGTGGCTGTTTACCCCCTTCTAAGGGCGCTAAGCTGAGCTCGTCCGCTGCATTGTGCCACGCAACCGGTGTATCTTTCTTTGTGAGACGTAAGGGATGGTGATTATTATCTAAAACCAACGTAGCGTGGCATCCTTTGTAAACGAAAATAGGAAATAAATAGGGAATTTCGGATTATATGGGTTCGTTTCCAGATTTATGGACGCGGTTGTTAGAGCTTAGGTTGTTATTCAGTTATAACTGGTGGTTGCGACGCAACTGGCGACCCCTTGCAGCTATTAAATTCTTAGCCCCTATTCGAAGATCTTCGTTTGTTCAGCAGCGCCATGCGGGCTGGTTCCGAAATACTTCATCCCGTTAATCAGACTTGAGCGACGTGTCTTTTAAGCTAATATTTGTATCCGATGACAAATATTTACTTCGGATTGCAGAGCACTCAAACAACACACGACAAATACTGTTACTTTATCTTTTTGGAGCAAATAGTATAAATGCCTGCGAACAGCGCTTTTGATTAGATGTTTGCTCGTGTAATTAGGTGCGAATTCAAGGGAAGTAAGAGTGGTTTTTCCCGGACATTTGCGATTTGTGTAAGTAGGTATAATTAGATAATTGCAATTAAGGAATTGTATAAGATGGAGAAATGAGGAAATATGAAATTAAGGCAATATACGTTTTTATTTTTGCTGCATGTTGCAGAAGTGATGTAATATAACGAAAACAACGCGATAGAATGGTAGTTCAAGCAGTAAACAATTGAATAGTTGAAATTAATCTTTAATTAGGGTTGGCAGTCAAAGCTATCGACCAAACTAAACCATATCAGATCAGATCAGTGACATTATAGTATTCTAATGCATTTTTAATGAACGTATACGTTAGTACCTGAAACAATTACATGTTATTATCGTTGATGCTGTACATTAATACGAATAAAAATAGTTCTTCTGTACATTATCAGACTATTTATTACTGTGAAATGAGGATGCCCAATTCTTAAAAACCTATGATCATATTTTCTCATACGTGATTTTGCTTCTTAATAGAACAGTTACAACACTTAAAAAACAAATTGGCGAAATACCA
Organism: Agriotes lineatus; assembly: GCA_940337035.1. NCBI lineage: Eukaryota > Metazoa > Arthropoda > Insecta > Coleoptera > Elateridae > Agriotes > Agriotes lineatus. The sequence continues at coordinate 10,475 of CALNHX010010567.1, forward strand.
TCTAAAATTACAATGAGAATAGAATTCGTAAACTTTTTGAGCCAATCATCATTTAAGACATTGGCCAATAGGACCTTCTACTATACTGACAATATAGCGACTCGCGATTTTCGATTTGCTACAAGCTAATTTGGTTTTGTTTCACGTGTCAAATGAACTAATTTAGAAATGTCAGCAGATTTTTCGAGGTTAGGTTACGCGTTTTAAGAATAAAAAGCTAAGAAAAGTGTATCTTGAATAAACATTGATCATTAGCACTGAAACTTAGGTAATAAAATGGTATTTCCTCTGTCTTTTAAAATGTGAGCAAATGAAAATGAAATCAAGCTTGGTTTTAAAATATTTGTTTTATGAATAATATGTTGATGGCACTGTAAGTCCATGTCAAATTCGAGGTTAGCAGGTTATGTTTTCCGTCAGTTTTGACCAAAACTGACGGAAAACATAACCTGCTAACCTCGAATTTGACATAGACTTACAGTGCTACCAACATATTATTCAAAAAACAAATATTTCAAAGCCATGCTTGATTTCGTTTTCATTTGCTCACATGTTATATATTTTAAATCATTAAATATAATTCGTAGTATGCCTAATCTAATCATCTATAATTTTTTAAGAATATCATTTCGTTATAATCCCAATGCATGAAAATACAACTCGTCCTACGGGCTCGTTGTATTTTCAGCTTTGGAATTATAACTCATAATATTCATCAAAAAATTATCAATAATAGGCATACTACTTATTATATTGCCCCTGAATATACTAGCACAATAAGTTCTTTAAAGGCAGTTTTAGTTGGTAAGTACCTGTCAAATACTACTAAGCTACGGTTTTATATGATGGTTATTTACTAAAACTTAAAGTTTCAGTAATTAGTCTTTCTTTTCTTCTTATTTGCTTCATAGATTGATAGGCCCTACGCCTATTTCGACTCGTAACAATTCGCACTTTCTGAATCTACGAGTACAAGGATCTCCCTCTCCTCTGCATGTACTTCTCAGTTCTCAAATGTTGCATAGTTTCGAACAATGTTGGCCATTTCTACCTCTGTATTATTGCATTTGATCTACCACTCTCATTTTCCCTCTTTGATAAAATTATATATCTAACAAACTTCTTTTATTTTTTCCATTTCATCCCATCATGCACTAACTGCATCCTATCATTTCTTTTATATTGTCTATTTTTGGGGCCCTTTTACGACAGGTTTAGTTATTATCGATTATCAGTGCAATATATCTTTTGTGGATTTGGTTCAGAAGTATGCAAAGATATCCTACTGTATGTTCTAAAACATCATGCTTTGCCTCGGAGATGTATCCCATTTGCATTGTCTGCTACCAGTTCCGTCCGTCCTACAAACATGCCAAGATTTATTCAATTCCGTTACTCGTTCTTTGTCAGTTGCCGTTGCCAGTCAGTTGCCGGTGCCATGCATGGAGTCGAGTGTGCCCGCTATGTCAACGCGTGTAAAGCAACGCGCTGTGTGAATTTTTAACAGCCAAAAAAGTAGATTCTAGTGTCGTTCATCGTCGTTTACAAGCAACACGATAACGCTCAGCGACATACATTGCGCGCTACCGCCGAGGATCTTCTACAGTTGAAGTTCCAACCCATTCCACGCCCTCCATACTTACCGGATTTGGCGCTCTGCGATTTTAACTTCTTTCCGAATTTAAAAAAGGATCTTAAGGAAATTCACTTCAGAATGGATGATGAAGTGGAGGCTGCAGTAAGGTTGTAGATCAAGGAAAGACTGCCGAATTATTCATTGACGGAATGAGAAAACTAGTTCACCGTCGGAAGAAATGTATAGTTGTAGATGGTGACTACGTTGATAAGTAAATGTACGTTCTTGTAGTCAATAATATGTACTTTCATTAATTTTTGTTTTATTCTCTTTTCATTTCCGAATTATGAAGAAGTGTGCATTGGTTTCCAGCCCACCCTTGTTTAAAATCAGTTTGCCATATTTGAATTTCTATACATTTAACTTAGGCGCCAATATGCACGCAACCGGCAGAGCACGCCGCCATTTGGCCTGTACCGTGGTTTTAACAATATGACGGAAGTGAGGTATTTTTCCGAAAAAACGCAATGTGAGTGCCTCTGACCGTAAACAACAAATTTTTGGCGGACCGGGCACCCACGTGGCAAGTGTGTGATGCAACCAACAAAGTAAAAACCGTGCTGCAAGAGTTTCGGTACGAGTCAGGTTCCTACATAATTTTACGAGCCCTGAGTACTACTCACGACATCCAGAGCGAGGTCGACTTCTCCGAGCACAGTGGAAGTGCCTAACCTATGTAGAAAACAGCACGTATCTACATGAAATTATTATCACATGCATCATATTGCGTCTCAAACTCGGAAGGCAATCTTAGATGTGCTTCAAGGCCAGTGTTTAAACGCGTGACTTCAAACGGTAGCCCTGAGAGAATGTTCAGATTACAGTGCCAAACGCGGCCCAATACCGCGCGAAGCCGGAACTCTATGCATCTCTAATGTTGGCGTATTAGAGACAGCTATTCTGAAATCTTTTTGATGTTGAAATGAAGTGTATTTCACGTATATACAGGATGTTCCATAAATATACCGACAAACTTCTGGGGTGGTAGGGGACATCAAAACAAACATTTTTTGCTTCATAAGCATTTGTCCAAAAATGCTTCGTTTTCGAGATACAGGGTGCTAAAATTTGTAAAAGATTTCGGTTTTATTAATCTTTATTAAGTTTATTGCAGTTTAATGAAATTATAGTTTACAATAATGGTTCAAAATGTTGACCATTTGCTTCAATACAAAGATTGCAGCGCCGGTTCATTGACTCGCGGACCCGATGAAATATTCCAGGGATAACTTCTACTTGTGCACAAGCGGCTATTATTTTTGCGACAAGATCTTCCTCATTATGAATGGGTGTCTCGTAGACTAAAGATTTCAAATAACCCCAAAGGAAGAAATCGAGGTGGTTGCAATCGGGAGAACGCGCAGGCGAGGCCACGGGACCTCCTCCTCCGCAAGTTAAAAACCAAAGTGTGGAGGTACTCCATCATGTGTATTTAGTTGCTTCATCTTAAACAAGTTTAAAAAATTTTAAAAAATCACCGGGTGTTAATTTTTTATGCAAAAACACTAACAGGTTTCCCAGTGAACACGCCCCTGGAATTACTGTATCAACTGTAAAAGATCCAACAGATGCCTGATAAAGTTACCAACAAACTGTGAAATCAGATGAAGCGTTTTTTTTTCTACAGATTTTAACACCCTGTATCTCGAAAACGAAGCGTTTCAGACATATGTTTATAAAACAGAAAATGTTTGTTTTTGATGTCCACTAACACCCCTAAAAGTTTGTCGGTATATCTATGGAACACCCTGTATAGTTAATCTCCAATTATTTGAGTTGTAAATGTGAGCAGTAACGAGCTATAGCGCCTTAATAATACATTCGTATTTTAAGCTGACGTGTTTAGAAATGGCCATTTATTCTAGAAGTTGATCCAATTTCTTTTTTGTTTTATGTGTGCAATCAAAGGGTCAATCGATGTTTATTTGTTCGAGCAAACTGGCTTTTCTTGTGCATACTGTTTAAAGTTGATATCAGCACCAGAGTTGTAGGTCAGTTACCTGTTTTGGTAAATAGCGACACTTTTTAACTACGATCGAAGAAAATGGTAACTTGAAGAGTTTTTTTTGTACTGAAGTAGCCTGCTGAACAACAAGTGTAAATAATTTATAAAAATACTAAGAAGTACCATACGTCTCATTTAAATTTAACGTCCCAACGAAGGGACTATGAAAAGCCTCTTTTCAAGGGTTATACTGGTATGACAAGAATAACTGCAAATTTCTGGCTCAACAAAGCGCAATTTTCTGCAGTAAATTTACTGCCTAGACATTGAAAATTATGAAAATACAATCGCATGCATGAAATTAAACACCTCGCGACAAGTTTCGTCGTAAACAACCGGCAGTAAAATTTGAGCTACTTCTTTATTCTATAGAACTCTAAGGAAACCTTTCGTTCAGAGAATTATGACTCATTAACCCTTCACGGCTGTGTTGCAGTTACTGCCTCTAATCAAAACACCAGATTTATTGAACATAAAACCCATTTTATTTTGTAAAATATTTCCTGCGGCACCGCCAGTACAAAATAAATAATGGGGACTAAAAATAAATACGGGCCTGGACAAGATTACATCTTCTCATTTCAGCTCCGAATTGGCGAGGAACATAAGAATCGCTGTTTAGAAAAACCTTTGCATAACAAAACCTTTAAAATTTCAGAGCAAGAAATGTAAATTCTAATTTAATCTTAAGCGCGTTAAGCTAAGTTACTATAAAATATGCACCCTTCCCGATAAATATTCAAGATGGCGCCGCGGAACGGGTTCCCTGCGCCCCACAATGACACTAAGCGATAAACTCGATTTTTGTACAATCATGCAACACAAATCAACCTTTAACGAATTATCAAGCGCCCACGGCCGCGAATTTATTCCTAATTCTTCGCCAATAAATTTTTTCTCCGACGTAAACGCGATGAGCCTGCTGCCAGCACCGGCTTTTGCTTTATTTGGGCTTGCGCTCGATTTTTAGAGCCGATCATCAACACACCGCGCACTGTAATTATCCGTAATTCATCTCCGCAAATTACAGGTGCAGCGAGGGAAACAAGCACCTTCGAATTAGTCTGAACCTGGACAGGTGTAAGAAATATTGAATTTTACAGCTATTTTATTAAGTGCGTACGGCCTGCCCTGTAATAACTCTTTGCACACCTTTCGACTCCCAGGCTTGAGCTTTCTAACAGTCATTTTGTTTTGAATTCTTTACCATTTCTTTGAGAATACTTAAACGTCAACTACCATATTTGTCAGTGATTTAATAGCATCTTCCACCATAATCAAACTTGTTTAATAATTTCAAAAACCTATAATTTACAAGTCCCAGCGAAGATATTTCCTCGAAGATTGACGAAGGTCCAGGGCATTATGACTGAATCCAAAACCATTCATTTGGATTCAGACATTAGAATTCCACTGTGCTACAAGATTGAAAGGGTTATTCAACACAACGAATCAAAGAACCGTTTGAGGATATTCTCGACTTGACATTTAACAGTTTGGAATATTCAACATTTCAACTGTTCTGGTTGCATCTTTTTCATATTCTTAGTGAAACTAAAGGTGTGTTTTTTTAATGCTAGATAAGCAGAGCAACACCTTTAGAATGTTATACATACATGGATTGGTTGTTAACATGTTATTACAATATAGGTGTATCACAAAATAAGCTAAGACTACCTGTTTTTAAGAACTTACAATCCTACATCAAACTGTCTCTCTCATGATATGTTTTTCGGACTTTTTCCACTGTCTACGGTGTAAATCACACAACGTTTCGGGAGTTTTGATCTACTCCCGTCTTCAGGTGTTCCTGGTTAGTCCTGAGAAGGACTGATATTGTACGTTTTTCAACGTAAATTTGTGCCTCCACCGGGGCTTGAAACCGGGACCGCTGATCGCTGTGATTTACTACTCTGCCACTCTAACCACTAGGCCACCAGAGCGGTTATATATTTTAGGTGTAAACATATATATCTTACCGCTGTATGCGCAGTAGACTATTTTTGTAATTCTTTGCCCAGTAGGACTAACCAGGAACACCTGAAGATGGGAGTAGATCAAAACTCTCGAAACGTTGTGTGATTTACACCCTAGATAGTGGAAAAAGTCCGAAAAACATATCATAATAGACCACTGCCAAAAAATGACATTCAGAGAACAACTGCCTATCTCATACAAAAATGTCCTCAAGTCACGGACTTCAAGATCACAAGTACAAAGTTCTGAAGATACATTCGCACTTGAGATAATACTATTACGGTTAAGAGACACATGTTAAGGCAGCAGTTTTCAATAGTGTTTCAAACACGAATTGTTTACCCATACATTCTACAGACAGTATTAAAATCACATTGTTACCACATACACGGTTGGCTCAAATTAATGATAATTCAACTAGTAATCATTGCTACTAACAGCTCAATCTCGATAAGAAAAGCGATTCTTTATCTCCAAAAATTTTGTATATACGTACCATCACTTTAAACTCGTTAAGAAAATCAGGCGAGGGGTAACCAAATCCCCAAAGCCAAAACCCATTTCAATTCATCCCACAATTTTGAAAAATACTGTACTACTCTTTTTATTTATATTTTTTTAAATGTGAATGGCTATACGTTATATTCATATTTTATGAGAAAACTTGAAATAGGCAGCAAAGTAATTTTTGAGCGCCAAATTTTTGTGACAATTTTAATTATTGTCCACCAAAATAATTCTTCAGCACTAAAAATACTCAGGGTTCGATGTAATTAAGACAAACTGTTGGATTTTCATGACATAGGCAACAATTTCATTTTCAAATCGTGAGTTCCCAGAGGTTATATGAGATCAAAGGAAATACTTTTTACTCTCCTAAAATTTCAGCCTTAAATTGCCTTTTACAAATATGATAACGAGCATTTACCAGTTTCATGTGCTAATTAACATGCAAAAGAACTTTTCATGGGATGACTAGACGTGCTGCTTCGAAGCAAAGGTGGGGTTCCTTCTGTTTCCAGAAAGATTGCTGCCGCTGAGTAGTTGCACGGTGTGGATGGTTTACGCGCTCCGCTTATTGGACGAAATTTGTGATGTGTACGTACTCTGGACTCATTAAGATGGCTTTATATACACTTTTATTTAAGATAAAAGTAGCTGTATAGCAAATTTCACCAGCGTAAAATAAAAATAAAAACTTTAGTAACAGGGTTTTAATTTGAATGCTTCATTTCAATTGTTGTTTAAATTTTTCAACAGACAGTCAATCAAAGGTAATAGACAGAAAGGCGCGTTAAAATCCGTTGAAAATGCGTACATACTCCTTGAGGATTGAATGCCCTAAAACAAATACCAATTGTTTAAATAAAAGCCCAATTGGCTTATATTTCGTTAGGATATCTGTCATTGGCCAAGCCGGCATCAAAAGACCGCTCGCCTGGTCAATAATTTTTGGCTCGAGCATGTTATAGAAATGCACGAAACGGTTACAACACGCGGGAATACTTACAAAAACGATAGAAATTCACATATTAACTAATATTACATTCAAATTTCTGAATTAGGCTCAAAATTCGTAGTTCAAGCGGTGACACGTCCTTGATTCAATTCTGACACGAAACCTTCGGAGCGTCGCTGTACAATTTATCTGCAAACCGCTACACCACGGTCCACTGCCGCCAAAAACAACAAATTCTAGCCTCCATCCCGTTGTTGGATATATGGATCTGTCACTGAACCTTCCAGCTTGCCCCAGGGACCTAGTTCCGTTGAAATAACACAGTTATGACCGTTCAGGTAAATATGACCTCGATTTACAACTTCTGTCTTGCACATGGTTATTGTCTTTTCAGGGGTGTTCATACTTGTTCGTAACTAGATCTAGCCTACTGTTGATGAGCCCCAATGCCCTTGGATATTGGCTGCCTTCATTCGAGCTCTGGTGCAGGTGTGTCGAACCATATTACTGCCTCGGAAATGGGTTGCGTGCTTTCCCTAGTGGTTTTGTCTTCACCAGCGCTTCGGATATGTGCTGCACGACCTCCAGGTGGTTTTGCCAAAGTGCTGTGCTTATGGTAAATTGGCAAAAATACATCTCGTACAGTATCGAACGCCCGCCACAGGCGTTCGCACTTGGAAAATACACGTCCTGCCACCCACTGCATTACTCTGCCATTTTGACGCATATAAATTTGCCTAACTCGAATGCTCGTTGTTTTTTAAGCTTCATATATTTTAAAGAACACTGTCTTGTATTTATGTGACACAAGTAATAACAAGTTTGCGTTCTCTGCAAATTAATATTTAATAATGGAATGACCAAACGTGTACCAAATGTTATAAAATATGACTTGTTATAATTTGATCTCTTAAATATATATAAAAAAAGTATATTTATGTTTGTGAAAAATGTGAGATGTTTATTGAAAAACAGCTGTACCACTGTGATAGCTAAAACTGTCTATATAAATTTTCGAGTGATATAACCAACAAAGAAACGTCTATTATAGTATTCTTGGTTTCTGTTGTATCTTGTACAAAACATTTATTGCATCCACAATAAAGAAAATATTTAATCTCGAAGATTGTTTCATTCTTATCAATTTTTTTTACTGTAACTGTAACGCGATGCCGATATCAGGAGCTTTTGATTTCCAGTACCATCCAGTACTAGAGTACTGTGATCGCTCTATGATGTGTTGCTTGTTTCAAAATTATAGTTATTCTTCATTATATTAATGAAAAACTGGTTCAGTTTCGATATCTTACAATCTGGCTAACATATTTCGAAGAAAGGGGATTGATAAATCAACTGTGGCATAGGCGACAACAATGGAGATTTCGGCTCTGTCTGTAGTAATTGTTGTGGGAGCTCCAGAAGAGAAAACACTGGGGCATATCTTCTACTCTTTGTGCGTAGCTTATCTGTTAACCACAACAATGACCACAACGAGAACACTTGTTCACAGCATAACCGTCATAGACGTACATGTTAATGCATCTATAATAATTGGTAAGAAAAATCTCAATATGATACATAATACAATTAATTGTAAATGATGGCAAGTTACTACGTAATTTAAATATATAAATAAAATGTTAGCTGCATACAATCTCCAGGATCAATGATATATCCATATACGCATATTCAACTAAACCATACAAGCTTCAGATTACCACATAGTAAAGGTCCCTTTGTGCTCAAATGAACGACAAGAAAAGGCTCCCCAATGAACTCATCGAACATCTGCCTGGAGGGCAGATCGTTGATGAATAAAGCGCAAGTGGCCTTTTGACTTACAAGCTGTAAACATTCTTTCTGCAATTAAATGGTCGACACAAGTTAACATTACTTGGGGTTGTTTTGTTCACACCAACAGAAGAAGCTAGGTAATTCTCCAGATGTGGTGGTTACAAGACGTCAGAATTCTATAATAGATGAGTAAATTATGAGCATTATGACGTTATTGATTATCCGAATGTTTGCTAAGTACTCGGTCATATTCGGAAGATGATTTAGTAAAAATTCTATTAAATGTTTAACTTAATATGTTATACAGAGTAAAGGAACTATACCTAGTAGATGTTAATAAATAATTATTCTATGTCATGATGAATTACCAACTTTATTCTTCAAACTTCTAATGACTCTCCTGACAGTATAGAAATGGGATTTTGGAGAATCTAAAATGCAGCTAGCCATAAAAAACTGTTTCAATTTATTAAACGAAACATGTTTCTTAAAATTACTTGATTTTAAAATACAGTTGACTGTAATACCTAATTAATATACTGCGATGGATATAATTTAACCTAATGTAATTATAATAGGAATTAATTATAATTCAAGTATTCCAAATTTTATTTTAAAAATGTTCCATACATGTGCTAATTTGAATTTTCAATTCTATATAGGAACATTAGTCTCGAAATAGTTTTAATTTGTAAAAATGTAGTAAAAATGGCGTTAGCCTTGAGTTGAATATGGAATTGTAATCAGAGGAGGCTTCGACTTTATAGCAACAATGTAAGATCGATGTAAACAAGAATAATTGGGGGAGGCAAAGCCAAGCTTTGGATGCGTATTTTGGCTTTCCCACAAAAATTTATTTAAAAGTTAATAAATACCCAAGTTTTCAATTGTAAAGAATGTTTCAACGTAGTACAGTGTCTTTGATAGGCTGCAGAGGAGTATGCATTAATCGCTTCTGCAGTGGGAAACTGTTCTTCGAGTGTAGCTTGTGTTTTTCGGTAGCTAATTTGGAGTTCCTAGTGAGACTTGTTGGAGTCCTGGGTGCTTGAGGTAGGCAGCGACTATCGTGGAAAGCAGCGGTGCCCTAGGTATGGGGCAAAGGACCTGAGTTCAGAGCAAAGTGGAGCAAAAAATCTGCAGGCGGATGGCGAGACATCGGCGGTTTGTACGACAGACCAACGAAGAATAAGGGGGCCATTTCATCGCGGGAATTTAGGCTCAAATATCCATGGCAGAGGACAAAACAACGTCAGAAATTTGTTTATTCTGAAAGCAAAACAGTAAATTTTCTGTAGCGTCTTTTTTGTGTATTTCCGGTCCATTGAGTGCTTTGTTAAAGTGGCGTCTGTTTACTTACATTTTTTTTATCACCTAGGTAACGCATCTTACATAGTAGCCAACGTAATTGTTAACGTTTTATGCCAACTTGTTTCGTTAAATGTGCGGTTAGATCGTCATAATCCCATTAGTTTAAAAATCCTCTATTATGGTGATCCCAGTAGTTAAATAAGCAGTATTTAAACGATTGCATTTAATAAAAAAGAAGAACAATTTATGTTAAGAGCCAATATAATAGAAAATAATTATACAAATCAAAATAATAAATTGGTAGGATGTAGAAACCCAACCCATTTGAGATTAATTAATATAATTTAACAAATAAAAGCAGAGCTAGAGTCCGGAAATCTTTAAAATTAATAAGAAAAGATAATTGTTCGTCCACCACTGTTATTCCCATTACTTATTATATTGTACATATTATGAACTTGAGAACATAAATCGTCTGTTTTGAAATCGATACAAAAACTTACATAGCTGTTTAATATCACCAGGAAACATAACACTATAACAACTCTTTAACCGAGGAAAATGTGGCTTTCTTGAGAAGTTAACATGTGTTGAAGAATTTGGCTGTTACTGTCCGAAAATGTTACTTCAAATGTTCGCTGTAGTGTATTTCAGGTTAATACAGGATGATTACGAATTATTTTCATCTAGTATGGCTATGGAATAGTTCCTAATTTATGAATAAAATTATAAGTTACTTTAAAATGAAATGTCAAGCTTGCCATTTAAATATAAACGTAGTCGTATTCATAAATTAGGAACTATTGCATAGCTATACTTGATGATTTTTTTATTATACTTTAGTTTCTATTGACCTTTATGTAGTTGGAATTATTTTCTTGTGCACCATTTCAGGGTGGGGATATTTTCCCGCCTCCATTTCATTTTTGGAAATTTAGAGGATTTGTGAAGCTATACGACGTGGCTGCTCCAAGTTTTATTTTGATGACGCTATGACAGCGGATTTTTTCCAGCAAAAACCGTTGACAATATGGGACAGATTTAGCCTTACTGGTTTAGTGAATTGTTGTACCCATCTGGTTACCTCAGTTCGCCTCCAGCAATCTAAGGTAGAATATGCTCTCACGTGGTCTAATGCTCTGTCAAATTTATTTTCCGCTCTTTTTCTTTTTGTGTTTCTCTTCTTCACTATTAATTTTTCTACGATGGTGTCACGATTTACATGTATATGTAAAGTAGCTTCACGTTACTGCTTTGCGCGCTTGCTGGATTGCAGATTGGAAAAAGCCGCAACATCTATAGTCGAAATTCTGTTACGATAGACTCCTGAATTTTCCAACATATGTCGTCGCATCTCAAACTTACTTATACGACCTAATCACCTAGAAATTAACATTTTTTATTAAAAAAAAACATCGGATGTTTACCGATTTAACCTGATTGTAATTTTGTTGCTGGTGAACAGCCAGCTGTTGCCATTTATTCTGTTTTTTATTTCACACTATACCTTTTCATTTGTTAAGAATAGTATACAGGTCATTTTACTGATATACATGCGTCATCTGGCAATTATTCGAAAAACTCGTTTTATCTTGATACCTTAATTGTATTCGTATCTGTTCGAACAGTCCTGGTCGTGCAGCAGGATTCATGGACTATGTTACCTATCTAATAGCTTTTTTGAAGCGCCAGATGGATTTCATTCCAATTAGGGTTTTTACACTTCGCTCAATTGATTCCGTGCCCTTTTATTTAATTAACCCATCTGACTTGTATATCCCGTATTCGCGCACTACTTATGTAATTGCTCTCTTCCAAATACTTTTGTGTATTAAAGTCGCTGTCGTGAATAAACATGTTGTTGACGTTTGACACTAGCCATTGATGTTTTTCTTGAGTAGTTGTTATCTCCTTGCAGTCTAACTTATGCACATCTCGACTACTCCGTATGATTTAGCGCACTGTGTTACGTCAGGCCTTTAACTATTAGTTTACTGCTGCGTATGACAATTATATAAATTTATTACGCATTTTTATGCCCACCACCCCTCTTCGACTTTCTGTTTGAGAAATTAAGACGTTACTTTTGTACAATTTCGGGTATTGTTACATATTACCCAAAACTATTGTAGCAGGGCTGTATTTAAATAATAAATTCTGTATATTATTATAGATTGAAATACTCACAACCTACGAAAAGTTCTAGTTTACACAAACAGCATCACACTATCAGGAAGCATCGTCTCCTAGTTATGTAAAAATAACCGCGAACTCAAGAAAGTTTAAAAATCCCCAGGTATTAGTCATATAACTAGCACGAAACATAAAATACATTTTTCTTAGGAATCTACTTTAAATACCCACGTACACATAAATCACTATCACTATTTTTATGATGCAAAAGAAACATCAAAAGTGTTTATCAGATTATTTTATTTCTGTAGAAATTGTCCAGATACAGACAGCGTTAACATATGAAATTTCCACGAATACAATCCCAAACATCTGAAAACCGTTCGAGATTTCCCAAAACAAGACAAAGCGCCGGTGGCAATCAACAAAATTTATGTCCGGGCCCAAACTAACAAACTAAACCTAATTCTATTAAATCTTTCAACAAAGGCCTAGATGCAGTGGGTGGTCAGTCTTGGCGTACACAAAAAAGCTTTCAGTTTCATCTAGTCTTAGCCCACCTAAACTTGTAATTGTAAATAATAGAAAGCAGAAAGTGCGTTCCGGGCCCACTCGCTTCTCAAACTTCTATAAACTGCCGTTTTGTTTTCGGCGTCCTCACAAATAAAAGACCTGGTCAGAGACACGGATTTGTTGCTACGGGAAAACCCGCAGCTGCCGCTCAAGACCTTTTTTAAAACAAAATGGTCTTACATGAGTCTTTAAAATTCCTGGCTGTTGTGGCTTTAGAGCTTTAACGGTCGATAGCGGGGGTGGAATTCGAACTTATTCAATTTCTAGCAGAACCCGCTTGCTTTTGAAGTGTTGGATTGAGTTGGGGTTTGTAGATTCTGTTATCGGTATGCTAAATAAAGAATAAACCAATACGGGTTTGTTTTCAGAAAAACTGGTTGTTTAACCTGCATTCATTTCCTACATAGGGAGCTTTTTTAGCTACTAAAGCTCGAGTGATAAGTGAAGTTACTAGGACAATTCAAACATTAATCAGGATTTCCATTGAGGTAGCAATTTAACAAAACAATTGCTGCTGCTGGTTGAGGTGTGTACTGTGTATGTGTATGTGTGCTCCTTTGTCTTTAATTTGACGATTACGAGATTTGTTGGATAACTTCATAATGTATGATAATACCTTTAAAATCGATTTAACTGAATGGACAGACAGTTTTGTACGAAGTCGTCGTTTGATCATCGTGGTCACATCTCATTCCTGTTAATGCTTATTTCAATATGGATTTTGATGTATTTCGAATAACCGTTTTCAGTGACTACAAACCGCTATTATTCACAAGTGGCCTAAATGTTTCATAATATACTTGCAATATAACGTACTATTATTTCTTCTATAAGTTCTGAATGTTCGCTCGGTACTTGAAACGGGAACTTGACCTGGCTCGCCTGAGCGTGTTTGCAATCGCAGTCGACATATTGTTGTTACATATTTATAATTATAATTAGTTTTAAGCGCGCCAATATATTTGCCAGGTCGCGACTAAACTTGAACAAAGTTAGCGCTGCACCTCGCGAGCGGAGAGAGAAGCTGGCGGAAGACGGCGTTTTTCGACCAGCGAGGTGTGCTTTAGTTCGCGGGCAGTAATAAACGCCGGGCGTGCAAGTTTTGGAAGGCACTTCCCAGCGCCAGTTGAAGGCGAATGTTTTTGCAGATAGAAGAGAAGCGTTGTAATAGTAACTGGTTAGCTGTGCAGAGGTCCCGTCTGGCAGAAACCAACAAAAGACGCGGTCGCGTTATAAAATTATGCAATAGGGAGGGCATCGCCTGAGAAACCTAAGAAGACGTATATCGGTAGTTATGCAGCTGTCATTCATCACTCTAGGTGGGCAATTTAATTTTAGTGTTCGATGCGCATTGCATCTGCGCATATGCGCAGTAGGCTGTCAACAAAAAGGCGTTGCTTTAAGCAGCTGTCTGCAAGAAATGTAATGTTAGGGTTCCGTGCGCAATGCGTTTGAGCATCCCCGCAGTAGAAACAGCTGTCGGCTAAGTTATTTCACTATTTGTCCTTCCTTATTTATTCTCGTCGTACAGTACAGCATCAGAATATATTGCAACCAAAGCTATATCTAAAATGATACTACGATTATTATATTCTTCATTACCGATAATTCCATGTTAAACACAAGCCAGATCTCCACAAAACTACAGATACAAAAGTTTCAATCTGCTGCAATATAAAGCTGTACAAGTCAAATGACGAACGTTGCTCACGTTCCGTCGGCATCCGTTCGACCGAAGTTTTCGTAATCTCGGAAACTCTACCAATACAAAAAACTGGGGCCATTGTCTAAATTTACGGTTTTATCCAAAACTCTTATTTCCTGGATCTCGAAAGGGAACTTTCGTTAACTTTCAGTGGCATTGATTCGGCGAAGTCGTCTGGACTGGGAATTTCCTGTTATATTTACAAATTTACAGAGGAAGCGAGCGACGATACTGGCGAAAGCCGGCTGCAGACATTCGCGGGATGTAATAAAAGGCAAGTTCGTCTAATTTATAGTGGAACATCCGGATAGCGTAAAATGGCTTATTTTCGCTCGCAGGCTGCCACCTTAGGGTGCGTTTATTTAGGTGCTGTTTCGGAACGGTTGCAGCAGTAAAAGGCAACCTTTACGTAATGATATTCGATATATCTGATCACCTTAGAAGGTTGTGTTTGCAAAGGATCGAAAGAACAGGAAGCCGACAGTAATTATAATTAAATATAGCTACTTTTGAGAAATGAAATGTTAGAACTAAAATTGAATATATTCCTACCAACATATTTTGAGCATTTGTGATTATAATAACAATTAATAATATTTCGAGCATATCAAATATTATTTTATAAAATGTTCCAGAACTGTACTAGTTTAATTTTGTAAATAGTATAAAATAGCATTGGCCTTGTAATTTGTAAAACGCCATTAAAATAGTGTTAGCCTTAATTTGAACAAAATGTAATCAGATCAGGCAGGCTTGGAAATAATATAAAATAATGTAAGATGGAAGACACAAGCTGTGAAGTGGTGTTAATCTAGCTTCCCCGATAAATAATTGTTAATATGTGAATAAATACCCTTTTCCTAATTCAGTGTGTTTGAAAATTAATTCTATATCCTTTGGAAGTGCTGCAGCAGGTTGCAGTAATTTGTACCACCTCTGCAGAAGTTTAAAAAAGTATCTGATTAGTACGTCGACTAGTAGCTAATATTTCGGTGGCTGTTTTGAAGGTCCTAGCATATTATTTGGACCCTCTGGAAGCTGGAGGTAGGCAGTGCCCTTCATAGAAAGTAGTGGAGCCCTGGATATGGGCAACGGTGTGAGCTGAAAACAGTTTTTCTGAAGCAGTGTTCAGCAGGGCGTTAAGTAGCTTGTATCGGCAGGCCATCGAAGAAAGAGGGGCCCAGGCACCGTGGAACTTGCTGGGACTCGACTTAAGCTCTAGTTTCTATTCCAAAACCAATATAAAGGTCAGCAAAATTCATCCTAAAAGATTGAATTTAGTGGCGTCGGTTTTTTGTGCGCGGCAGACGCGTTCTCCGAGTGTTTTTTGTTTGTGACGTGTATTCAGTTACTGAAATGGTTATCACCTAGACAACGCTTTAATTACGTAATTACTGATATCTGTCGAACAATAACGAACTTGTTTTGCGAATTGTGAGGTTGGATCGCCATATTTGAATTAAGTTCCCACTAGTTTAATAGTATCCAGTATTGTAACGATCCCAGTAGTTAAATCACCACGACACAAAGCGTTTACAATTAAATTATTGAAAAAAATACCACGATAATCAAGTTAATAGCAAATGTATTTGCCATAATTTATAGAAATCAAAATAATATTTGCTAGGATGTGGACCTGAACAATATGCGATGCTTATAATTGACATACAAAATAATTTTCTATAAATTACTTTATTCAGACGTACTACGTCCATCAAACAAACTTATCCATTGTTCTAACAAAAATATTAATTTAATAATTAAAATTTTACTAATGTTGTTTTGAACAGATGCAGTGAACTAGTATGAGTGTGCGCGATTTCCTAACCTCAACAGAATTTGAAGCTCGCTAATAATGATTCTAAATCAGACATTCTTGATGTGCTCTTCTTTTATCACAAATACAATGGTTACAAATGGCCGAGAAAAATAGTGATAATATTTTTAGGAAATTGTAAAACAAATATTTAACAAGAAAATTGGGATATTTAATATGACGTTTTTAATTGACAGGCACGATTCAGACTTGAGCAAAAACTTTCAAAATGAAATTCGGAGTCCATTGGTGTTGTACTCAAAGAAGTAGACCTAAACTTTCAATAAAAATCTTCATTAGATTGTATCCGCATAGCTTACAGTATATACAGTAGATCAGTGGCGGCTCATGGAAAATTTTGATGGTAGAGCCAACTCAATGTTAAATGCATTTTTCACACCCTCACAGACATACTTCTTCAAATATGAATCTATCTACAGCCATGAGATGGCATCTTGTGAATATTTTCTGCAACCTGTTTTTAAACAGGGTTAAATATTTTCGCCACCACCGCATTTTTTTGCACGCGGAAAGGAGTTGCCTTCTTAAAGTTTGCGCAGGGACAGTAGTTAGGCATTTACCTTCAAGTAAAAAAGGGTGTACGTGGTTTAATTGTTATCGTTCCATAAGACGTGACACCCAATTGTGTGCATTAACGACGCTTTGGGGTAAGTTGACGTCGTTGAATTTTATAACTCCCAAAGCACCGCCTACTAATCTTAAATTCCGTTTTCCGTCTCGTTATGGTGCAGTTGCACTTCCTTTCGACTTCTGGTCGGACGGATACTTGGAAGAATTTTATCATCTCACCATTAATTATTCCGGAAATAGCCTGCATATTGATGCAAGTTACACATGATTTAAGCTGCAGCTGTCTTCGGCCCCGAAGCTAGGCCGCCGCCCTTCGCACCAGAAGGCGCGATAAATCCAGCAGCAAGCAGCATCCTGCTATCTGCCAAGTTTTCGCTCAATGCAGAGGGCTGACTTAGCTTAATTCTTGCATGCAGTGCCATCAGTTAATTACTGCATACATCTAAGTTGAACCTGTTCTATTTTTTCAGTAATGCATGTTGTGAATTACCACCAATTGTGAATAGATTATATTAAGTTAAACAATGCATGTTGTGAAATAATTTTGGAATGCATCCTCGTCAGGAATACAGTAATCCTTAAGCGAATTGATGCATGCCCATCACCAGGCTATCACTATCGTTTTCCCTGTGGAGTTGTACCACGGGGAACACTTGCTAGGGATTTTTCTTTTCGCACAACGTAAAGTCCCGAGCACGCAAACTTATTAAGCATAATTTTGGTCAAAATTGTTTGTTGCGGAATTCATCTTCAGTTGGGGCCTGCCTAAATTCATTTCACGTATTGTAATAAAGTGATTCTCGAATTACCTGCTGTGTATCTTACTTTGGAAGCGGCATGCAGTGGCGCGAATTCTTGAAGTAGAATAGACACAGCAGAACATTACGACGCAATGTAGGCCAATCATGAAGCGAGCACACATCTTGTAGTCGAGGGGAAATCTTCCTGGTGGAAGCCCCATTCCCCGTTTTATGCAAATTGTAAACGAGTTGTCCTCTCTAATAGCTTCGGATGTTTTGTGCTGTTACTGATATTTTTTCTAATATTTCTTTGTAGAAAATAGTGTATAAATTCCGCTAATCGCATTCTTACACCCAAAAGTCACAAACTTACAAAAAATCTATGCTACAAGTTTCTACATTACTAAAAAAATATAAATATTTCAAAATTCAGAATCGAAAAAATTACTCCACTTGATTTTAATATGAAAAAAAAACTACCTTAGGACAACGGCTCTTGGGATCTCTTAAAAGTACTCCCTCTGCGAAGCTGCAGTTCCTACTTCTTAGAGGACTACTTGTACTTAGCTTTTGGAATACCCTTTAACTGCTTCCGATTCCTCTTTGATCCGTTTCACAGTCTTAAATCCCTTTCTCTTGTCAAGGGTGCTTGATAAGTAATAAGATTTGGTCAAAACTGATGAGTGGGCGGGTACACTGTTTTTATGAAGCTGCTAGCCACAGTTTTACCAGGGATATTGTCGCTTTCTTCTCACTGTCGTCACTGCATCTTTCAATGGCCCACGAGGTAGTATTCCATGTCCATAGTCTGAACGCATTGAGCGCACTCATTGCGAACAACGCCTTCGAGGTTAAAGAAAACAGTAATGTCTTTGGCCTTTCTTTTTCAGGTACTTTTCACTGAGAAGGTTGGGTTTCTATATCAAGGTCCTAGTCGTTGTTCACTACCCATACAAGTGAGTCAAAATTTTTGGAAACTTAATAATTTTGAAACGCGTCAGACCAAGTAGCTCCAGGGCGAAACAACTAAGTGATCATGTGTATTCAGGTCCAAATTTCAGTGCAATAGTAGAACCAGTTAAGAAAATATTGTTACTGAACGAACCTCATACAGCTCATACTTTATATTAAATGAATCCGGTGAAAACATTACCCTGTTATATAATTAAAGAATTTGACTATACCTTAGAATAGTAAGTATAGCTGATCAGAGCCATTGACAAACTCACCTGGAACAAACAATCCTGTTAGAAATACATTATAAGCAATAAAACAAAAAAAATCAATGGTAAGCTATATTTCTCACTATAAAAAAATGCAATTGCAATGGTAAAGTTCGTTTTCTTGGTTTGCAACCTGACGTCATTATTTTTTATCTTTTTCTCTCTTAACTGAAACGAGTGAACCAAAAAAAGGTTAAGAAAGATCGTGTCTGTTTATAATCAGATAGCGCTTTATTGTCAAATATTATAGATATTAACGATACAAGTTTGATTATGAGCATCTTAACGAAACGAGTTTGATTGCCAAAACGAGGCGGTGAGCCGAGTTTTGCGGCAATCAAACGAGTTTCGTTGTGTGCCATAAGCAAACGTGTATTGTTCAATATTTTATCTTCATCAATAAACTCTGGTTCACTGCATAAAAAGCGTGCGGTAATATTCATTACCGCACTGAGTGCGGTAATATCTGTCCATTACCGCACTGAGTGCGGTAATATCCATTACCGCACTCAGTGCGGTAATGAAGCTCTTAACGATACTAAAATTAATTTGGTTAAGGCGCTATAACAACACGGATGAAGATAAAGATATTTACATGTCACTTTTCTTAAGTCAGTGTCAAACTGTTTAATTGTGGGTTTGTAATAAAATAACTTTACAATACATATTATATACGCAGTATGGGCAAAACACCCAGACTCAGCGAACAAGCGCAACAACTTGTAGAAAACGTAATTGCTTTCTTTCAAATGGAGAAAGATTTGGGTGCACCGTATGAATTTGGGAACGTGTGTGTTAGAGCCAGTAAAGCTTTATTTAGGAGTAAGTGAAAGTACGGTTAAAAAAATTTAAAGTAAAGGCGTGACTACTGACAGTGCTTATAAGAAACACGTGGCAGAATCAACATCTAAGCACAAAAGGAAAATCCATGAAGATATAGCTCCTAGTTCGATCAGAGAGGTTGTATATAAAATGTATGCCGAAAAGAAACATGTAACTCTAAATACAATTCAAAATAGAATGAATGAGGAATATTGTGGGGAGCATGTCCTTTCACGATCGTTTATACATAAATATATAACAAAAATTGGTTTCAAATGGCAAAGAGGTGATAACAGCAGATATTTGATGGAACAATCTCATATACTTCTTAAAAGAAATACATTTTTAAGAGAATATATTAATAATTTGAATTCTGAACATCCCTTTACGCCGGTATTTGTAGATGAAACATGGATTTTCAGCAAAGGTTCATTTCGTATGCAGTGGCAGGATGGTACATTGGCAACTGCATGTCAAAAAACTTCGCAGGGGTCTCGTTATATCATAGTACATGCTGGAAACAAAAATGGTTTTGTTAGAAATGCTAGTTTAGTGTTTAAGAGTGGGTCAAAAAAGGAGATTACCACGACAGCATGAATCGACAAAATTTTGAAAAGTGGTTTAAAGAAAAACTTGTTCCAAATTTAGAAGCAAGATCTCTTATAATAATTGATAACGCTAGTTATCATTCTGGTTTAGAATTCGAAATCCCCAATAAGTCATGGGCAAAGACAAAATTAATACAATGGTTGCAAAAGAAGAACAAAGACTTTTCAGAATGCGCCATGAAAGATACTATATGGAACACAGTAAAGCAGCACAGGAACACAAATAAAATCTATCATCTTGACGAGTGGGTAAAACAGTTTGGGCATAAAATCCTGCGCGTTCCACCATATCATTGCCATTTTAATGCAATAGAGATGGTGTGGTCGGAGTGTAAACGACTGTATGATAGCAGGATATCCTCTACATCTGCGTCAACGGATGAAATTGTGTTAAAAACTTGGAATGCTGCCTTAGAGTCTGTGTCAGTGGAACATTGGAAGAATTATACCGACCACTGCCAGAAGGAAATAACCACAGCTTGGGAGAATCAGAGAGTAATAGACGTTGGAGATATTGTCTCGGTCGTTATCAACACAACAGAAGATTCCAGTTCTTCAGAGGTTTCTGAAGACGATTTCTAATAATGTTTTTTTGTTATATTTTAATACATTTTCTAAATAAACTGCTCATTTCCTGTTCATTTTCGTGGGTAACTTTATTATGTTATCTGGGACTTTGACTGCAATAGGACAGAAAATTGTTTATTAACGCTTTTTTTGACCTGAAATTTGACATTTATGTTTGCCAACGACATGTGTCAGATGCTCATTTTGAGGTTATGAGTAATGGCTATGAATGAAAAGATAAAAGACATACGTGCACTCAGTAAATGTGAGTTCATTAGTGACGTCAGGTTGCAAACCAAGAAAACGAACTATAGTTACATAATATTTCAATTTGTAGCAGTGATACATATGAAAGTATTTCTTATAGTAAAATTATTACAGTAATTATTAAATAAAAACAACGCCATATCGGTAGCGGAGTTGGGTAAGTGCCCCGCTTAGCAACCTGGTGGACATAGGTTCAAATCTGGTTGTGGGTGACATTTTTCTCGGTGCGACGATGGATTTGAACTCATTAGTGAAGTTAGATTAACCTTTGTTGATTGTATTGTTTTTTTTTAAACCCATTACCTCAGTTGCTCTTCCCGCGTGGTATGAATGGCCCTCGCCACCAAAAGGTAAAAAATTAAAACAATAAATTAAGAAATGGAACTTTTACGAATCTTTGAATGTCTATGTTCTTATAAATTAATTAGTGATTAAAATCATAAATTTCGATTGTCGTATTTAACAACGGACTTCAGCAACTTGTAACTACATTTTGCTTTACTAATGTAACGTGCACTTAATTCATAATAAACATGACAGTATTAGATATTCTGGGAGTTCATTATGAATTTTGCATGTATCATCACGTGGAAGCACTACCACGAAGATAATCCTGAGCTTACAAGCAATGCTGAGATAAAAAAATATTGGTCACATAAGATTTAAGAAGACAGGAAACCAAAACGATGGCCTTGGGTATTTGTAAGAAGTGTTTTGAACTTTTTAGTTACTTAGTTACTTAGTTACTTCTGCTTTATGCCATTACACTGATTAATTGTGTACCTATATTTAAAAATAAATATGTATGCCACTTAAAATTGAATAAAATAATACACTTGAAAGTTCAGTCAAATTTCCCTTTAATTCTTTGTAATTAAGCAACACAAATCATTTATGTTCTCACATTAAGACGAAGAAGAGATAATATCGCATAAATTAAGTTAATAACAGAAACCATATGTTGAGTAAAGAATAGAACAGAGTGTTGCTACTCAGCGAAGTCATCAAAAGAAGTCCTTTTTCCACAACATTAGGCACCACTTCGCATACCCAACTATAAAATCCCACCGCTGCCAGGGGGCATAAAACTTTTGCATCTGCCCATTCTTAGCTAAGCCAACAATGCTAACAACCGATGTTTAGTTTGGGATTTTATTAACACAGGTTTTATAGCCAAAAAATCAAACAAAGCCGTCGACTTCTCCGAAGCGAAGAGCTGTAAAAATGGAATTTTACACAACGAAGTTCTGTCGGAACATTCTAGCTTGTTCCGAATATCCTGCAGGGGCGGAAATGCAAAAGTGCAGGTGTATCTGGCCGCCTCCAAAATACAGCTAAGTAAATTAAAGTGGGAGGTGCGGGAAGCAAAATAAAAGCACTCCACCGTAATAAAATACAGCACTTCAATTTTTCGCCCTGCAGGAAATAAACTGGGCGAACTGGCCTCCGCGCCCCCCGGGCCAGGATATCATATTTTATCGATATTCTTTCCACCCGCTTCGCCCGCGGAGCGGTGAAGTTTTTGGAAAACTGGGAATTTATCGGCGGCAACTTTTTAACTCCATTCAAAGTTCGGGAATCACGGCCGGAAAATGGTTTTATGGCGGGCACTTTCGGGGGATTCGCGCGGAATGCCAAAACGTCGATTAAAAATAATGCGCCGCCCCCGCCGATCGGCATCCATCAATTTGAAGCTGCAAAAATGGCAACGACAGTGATTAATATATTTCATTATCGGCCTTTTGAACGTCGCGATGGAATCCCGCTTTTTATGAGTCCCAACCTTTTCATAAATTTGAAGTAATTAATTCAGGGACAAGTACGTGTTTTCATCGGAACAGGATTATTTTGATTTTTGAAATGCAAAATTGTGAATAAAATACAATTCAGAAATGCCAATACAATATAAAGAATACTTAGCCTATCCAATGAAATATGAAATACCTGGTGTTAGATAAAAAAAAACTGACAAATTGGAAATGATATTACCTACTATGAAAAACATAGCATCTACAATACGTTACAAAGGTAATGGAATTATAGATTAGCAGTCGTCTAAAGTTCGAAAATATCTAGTATAAAACTTCATTTCAAAAGCAACTTCTGGCCGCATGAAATCTCAGGTACGGAACCGTCTATCATCCTACTTTCACGTGGATTGGCGTTTTACTGGATTTATGTAAGACCTAACAGTCTGCAATCTTTTAAAATTTTTAAGCAATTTCCAAATGCTGATTAAGCCGTCCTGGGTACCTTCCTTCTGTTCTGTCACCTCAGCCTTTGTGCCAGTATGCGAAGTTAGAGATCTTTTAGTGTACTTCGTGTGCCAGTGAGCCGCTCTCGCGTTCCGATGGAAGTTACTGACGATTATAACTATATACAGTTTTAACTTGCTTTATTAGTAGCTTCAGCGTACTTATGCGAACGTTTTGTCCGTCCGTCTGTCTGTATGTCTGTCTGGATCGCCTGTAACTTTCGAACGGCTACAGATATCGAAATTTTGAAAGGGGGCAAAGTTGTTGCTAAGGTCCCGAGCACCTTCATGCGCTATTTGGTTTTGGCGAAAGGTCACTATAATACTTAATGTTTTCGCAGTGCTGAAGCTACTCTTTAGACCTGTACTTGAGCAGTTTATTTTACTTCCGAAGTGTCTGCTATATGCTCGATTTGTAAAAATAGTAAACGGTAAAATTTCAGTGATATGCGTATGCACATGGTTGGAACTTACTGTTGGGTGTGATAAGTGTTCATTTGTTGCGGTTTTGTTTATTCAATGAGGCCTTGTATAGCAGGAATCCGCAGGAATCCACCGTGAATCAGTTAAAAGCTTTGCATTTGAAGATATGCTCATTTCTACCAGGGCTTGAAGCTTCGCCTAATCGGTACCCGGCGCTTTTAATTGATTACACATTTTTATACTAGTAATAAACTCCAATATACTATTAGTTCCTTGGACCTTTTATATCTATATAATATATGACAACACTTTCAAACTAAACTTGATACTTCCTTTCGCTTGGTCACTTTGACCCTTTGTGCGTAATGAGAATGCGGTAAGAAAATACAACAAAGCTTGTTAAGCTTATAATCTTAGTACATCCAGAAAAATAAGGCAAACATTACTACAACGTTTGAGAAAAATAGACAAATCTGAAAATCCATTCGATTCAGAGATTACGGTGACGATGATAATAAGGATCTGTTAGATTAGTCTACAAAAGTGAGTTAATGCAATTGCCGGTGTAAAGTATTGAAAACGTTTCTATATAGAATGGCCTCACTTAAATACATGAGCTTTAATAAAAGCCAAAGAGACCAAGCTTGTTTTTCTAACAAAACAAGTCTTATTAATTCTGTAAATAAAATCGAACGCAATCAAAATAAAAACCAAAGTTATATCGAATACAACTCGACCATAACGTTAATGTAAAAGTTTTCGCCCAAATGTCTTTGTACTCCAATATTTACATAAAGTAAGGAGCACTTTTCCACCTTCAGGTCTATTAGCCCTCGCTGCTAGGGTTAATATTTGCAGCCGCATTAAAGAATCGTTAAGAGCAATTAATAATTGGGCATTGATAGCGTGCCTTTGAAGTGTAATGGATTACAGGCCGCCACTAATTACGAATTTCCTATGCACACCTATTGAAAATCAATTATAAACATTCGATAACCTGCCGCCAATATCCACGCCATAAAGCCGCCGCGTGGAATCCGCTTATTCAGGCAAAAGGGGTAAGAACCCTTCGGCCCTTGACGAACGGAAACAAACACGCTCGGCGCCCCAAGATAAAGAATACCCCCACAGTATTGTAAATGTTGGATTTTCCCGCACTCTGCTTACACCTACTAACCTAAATAATGCATGAAGAACTCATCGATTTTGCCTTCATCCTTTTCCCAATCTTCCTAAAATCTGTTCGCGGTTACCCGCCTGGGACTACAGGAAATATTTAGTGCTTTTCTGGTGGTTATTTGGACAAATTGTTAAAATTTGGGTATATTCTGTGCTATCGCAACAGCACTCATAAATCATGTGTGCTACTCGCAACGAAAGTGTTTTTTCATTATACACGTATTAGCATGCAGTTTGTGAGCTCTTTTTTTTATGTATATTTTTTATAGCCATATTGACGATTCTTATACTTACAATAAACATGTTGAAATATAGACATTACAATAAATATATCATAGATTGTTTCTATGACAAAAAACACAAAGAATAGAAAGAAATTTCTATAGTAACGATATGAGACAATATTAAGTAGTTACTAAGCCAATTTATATTACGTAACCATTTAAAGCTACTTCCGCCGAATGTTTTCCGAAAATCTAGGGAAAATATGTTATATTCGGCCTCTCGCTGCTAATCTCAGACCGTTGGAAAAAGTTATTTTGCGCTGAACAAGAGCTCAGCGACAGGCGTTTGCAGCTCTTCATTCTTGTGCTGGTTTTCAAGCAGGGAAGCTGCCCCTGGAGCGGGCGTTTTTACGCTCGGCTCACGCCGCTCGTAAGTCGTGAACTAGTTCTTTCCGGATTAAAGAGAAGGTTAGCAGGAATCAATCTTACGTGTTTCCATTTTCGTCATACCATAACTGGCAGACATAACTTTGCGATCGTGAAAACACTTTGGTTCTTACGGGAATCTTTTGTAGTACTTTTAAACCCTTAACTAAACCCTTAACTAGGTTACTGTCTGACTCCGAAGAGCTATTTTTATCGGACCAGATTCCCGCATTACCCCGAGTTTTCTTGAATTTAGATACTTCTCAACACTAGCCGAATTCCAATGCCTGGCCATGCTTTTTCAGATCCGAGGAATGCTCTAGACTTGCCGGGGGCCATAATTTCAACTGTTCCGGGATTTTCCTTCCAGCTAAAGCCCGAACGTATTCATCCATGGAGATCGCCGTTTAGAGCTGGTAGATGCTGCCATACCTTCAGAATTTGGGTATCGTTAAACTACTGGATTACGTTATGATCGTCCTGTTACTGTATAATAGCATACTTCCTTGTAGGCCTCTTTTATTTTGAAATCGACATTTATGCAGTTTACATAAGTGTTATTAGTAATTGTTTGCCTAGCGAACACCACGTTTGAGTTTTTCCCTTTTGGGAAAGCTAAGCGCCATTCGGACACGTCCGCTGCGCTCCGGCCAATCTAGTAAAATTAGTTTACCATGATGTGACCTTTATAGAATTCCCCTCCGTAGCAACAGCTTGATAACGGCCCAGTGTCGACTGCAATTTATTTGTTATATTGTGTGTTGAATATAATCTATCAAATTACATTCTCTGTATTTTATTCATTGTAAGAAAAATATGCAGACACGTTTACAAGTGGTACAAGCACTATGCAGATGAAGGTTAGGGGAGTTCACACAGTAAATAGGAGTCAAAAATTATCACGATGCGCGACATCCCGAACGTCTTCTTCTTTAGGCTAGAGTAAACAACCCAGTGGAGCCTCATAAACAATAATAATCAATCACCTTCTACCTTCTCTATTGAATCTTTTCAGCATATCGGAGTTTTGGAAATTTTACTCTTTGACGGAAACCTTTTCTGGCTTGTTGTTTCACTGATACAACAAATCAAGTAAGAAGTAAAATAACAGTTTAATATTCAACATATAAAGAACAAATGTAACATGAACAACCACAATAACGCTAACGCGATTGCCGATGAGTTGAAGTGGATTGCCTTCTGTAGCACCTTCTGAACCTCCTTGTATGCTTCTATTTTCACGCGCATGTATGTGGCTTCGGCTTCCAAGATGGCAGCAGTAACCTTTTCTGGATCAATGAGTAACGTGGAGGAGTTGAGTAAAATAGTATCGAATGAGAACGCTGAGTTGAACTCGATATCACGTCCTCGCAGGTTTATATTGTCAAAACAAGAGCGCTGACCTTATCTTCTATTTAGGTGTAAGTAAACTGCAGCGTTAGGGGGGGGGGGGGCTTTTCCCGACCCGATGGGTTTATCAGTTCGCGTAATATCAATTAGATTGTTGCTGTAGTGCCAACTGGTATCAAATTGTGGCAGAAGCCTTCCACCTGCTATTGCAGAGGCAACCCAGTGCCGTGGGGCATTAACTTCGGATCGTCTACAAAATTTGCAGTGGGAAGTTTTTGATAGCCATGTTGCCTGAGCAAAAGTTTAGAGGACTCTTTGAGAAGCTTAGATAGTAATGCCGTCCACCCAGAAGTACACAAACTCGTGGCTGACGATGGAGGTTCCAGCAGACCCAGTAAAACCCTCTATAAACGCTTTCCGTTTATCCCGTTTTGCCAGGTACTCGCTGTTTTGTGTATCGTACGTACTAGGTACTCTGCATCAACGAATGGGGCTGCTTAAGTAGAGCGCCTGTAGGTTTTTGATGAGGGATGTATATTGCTTACTTGAACAATGACAGTGACGATAACGCAATTGTCGAAGAATCGAGATGGATTGAGAAAGAGCCCAACATCGCAAACTCTGTTGCTCGGTATTGGTTGCTCAGTCACAGATGTCGACACTCTACGAGAAATTACCGTTAGCTGTTTGCAAGGCCCTACTCACATAATTTATATCTTTTACCAGTTGTTTCTACCCAGATTACTCGTTACTAGCTTTTTAGGAAGCGCGTTTCCGTCATTCTTATTAGATGCCCCATCCATCTTACTCTCTGCGCTTTGACTACTCCAATTGAGACCGGTTTGGTATGAACTCCCTTACTTCCTGGTTAGTTCTCTTTTCCACGTATCGTTCACCTTTTTACGACTAAACATGTTTGGCGATACGTGTAACTCCTTTCACTCGTACTCTGTTATTAGTACCTTGTAATGCCATTTTCAAGTATTTGGACCAATAGTTAGGGTACTTCCAGTTCTCCCATGACTTCGCATAGTTGTTTTCTTCTAATACTTCGGTCGTATGCCTGCTTGTAGTCTATAAATACGATGTGCGCTGTTAATTTATGCCTGTAGCTATCAGCCTGTTTTTCTGTTAGTAGAAACTGATCTTCCTTTTTGGAATCCACATTGATACTCTCATAAGCTGCCTTGCATTTCAGGTATTAATCGATCCTTTATGCAAGTATTCAAAATTTTATATGCTATGTTGAGGAGGGTTATTCTTATGGAGTTATCACACTTCGTTTTAGTCCATTTTTTATGCGTTGGGCACATAATTGCTTCATTTCAGGCTTGGGACATCCTTTCTTTCGTCTATATTTGCACTATTACCATGTGCATTAAATTATATATTTTGTCGCCTCCATATTTCACCAATTCTGCTTATCGTCACTTCAGGGTTTTTATTGCATTTAATCCCTTTACTATTGTCATGATTTCACCTAGTTGTGGTAGATCTTCCTCCTGTCTATTGTCGTAGGCATTCTCTTGGTTTTCGT
>CALNHX010010568.1:0-39091 GCA_940337035.1 Agriotes lineatus
GATGTCATCTCACCCTTAACAAATTTCTGCAATCCTTGATCTACTTCCACTAAGCCGATAATTCAATTCTTCTGCTAAAACTGCCTGCATTTTTGTATCATTTTTATTCAACTTTTATTCATAAAAGTTCTTGAAAGAGTCCTCTCCATTATTCTGTAATTTCGTTCTTCTACAACCGTCAAAAAGGGTGACAAGTTTGCCTTTTTCTAACCTGGCAAAAATTGGTTAGTTATTTTACGTTACCATTGGCAACGTGAAGGAAAACATTTCAGGCACTTTCCTTATTGTACTCCGTTTCCCTTTTCTACTACTTGAGTACCCATTTTATACGATCGTGTTATTCTTTACTTTGCTTATCTTGGAGGGCGTAATCTGTCACTTTACGGCCCTAGGACCATTAAAGTTATTTATGTACCAAGGGCATTATGAAGCTGTTTATGGCCTTTCGAAGGCGACAAGTTTACAAGCCTTAGGGCCTCAATTTTAACAAAAGCTGCCGTATCGAAGACATAATGACCACATCGAACGCATAAAAAACCGCACCCAAAGCATAAAACCGTATCGAACGCATAATAGTAAATTATGCAATGAGGGAGAGAAATGCGTTATTTTGCTGAGATGCAAGTTACATAACAGTGAAGCAAAATAGCAGTCTCTCCGAATTACATATACTATTTTTTTCACGTTGCAGGAAGATTTAAAACTACAAACCTGTTATTTTAAAACGTAATTTATTGACATTTTTAAATTTTAAAGTTGGTGGCACTGTAAATCCATGTCAAATTCGAGGTTGTCAAGTTAGGTTTTCCGTCAGCTTTGACACAGACTGACGCAAAACCTAACCTGCTAACCTCGAATTTGACATAATTGTTGTTTCAGTCATAATGAACACTTCCTATTTTTGTCTTATTTTGTCTGTAGAGAGTATATGCTTTACTTCTGTCACAATGTTGATGCTATAGAAACCGACTTCTACTGTCGGTAGTGGAAAAAGAAATTTCATGATAAGCACCTTCAGTCATGACTGGATAGATATTGTATTAATGTCAACAAATATTTTTCAATCAGTTAAAAATTAATATCTTGTTGCGAACGTTTAATTACCTCAAATTGTGTGTTATTTTGCTTGTTGTGGTCTTGCAGAAAGTCTTGCATGTAATACGTGTGTAAATGCGTTTTTAATTTTTACACACCAACTACATAAATAATTATTAAGATATTCCATGGGATTGTAATAGTACGAGTAGACTTTCTTATACAGCAATAACAAGAATAACCCTAAATTGGTGAGGAAAATGTTATTTTTCAAAATAATGCCGTTGTTAAATGCCGACATATCCTAATGCTCGGGAAATTTGAGAATACCGACAGAGAAAATGTGTTTTGGTTACGTGGAAACCCAAATTTGAATCGTTTTCCAAAAACTGTTTAAGAGATTCCTAGTTGCAGGATTAAAATGTGGTTGAGGCAACACTTTCTATTCTAATTTATCTATTGTTTTTTGGGTTAAGTGAACATGTAAACCAGGATGATCCTGGATAAGAATATCAATACATCAATAGTTGGCATGATTAGGTTCTGACAACATCTTTGGTTATTAAAAGAAGTTGACTCTGCGCTGATTGTCTCCTTGCTAATAAAGATATAAAATTGAAAAATGTTCCATAATACAATTGCGGTAGTGGGTCCTATATAGGGAACATTAATACACGTTTGCGGCCTAAATACTGAGCTTCGTGAGAGGCATTCGTCATCAAATTGTATATGCAGCCAACGATAAATATTAGCAGCATTCTCTCCTTACGCACATACCCATTTCATGTTACTTATTGTGTAGCACAACTGGCTTCATCACTTCAAGGCATTGTTAGCCGCTGAACACTTCCAAGATTCAATAACACCAAACTAATGACAATAATTATAAATAGAGAATTGTAAATACCCAAAAATGGTTCCATGTCCAACGCGTTCAACGGGCCAGCTAACTTCTCCGGAGGGGAAGTGGGTTAATACTAAACCCATTACATTTAAATACAGGCGCCACCAATTTAATTAACCAACAACAAATTCGCCGATATTATGAGTATTTTAACTTGTAATAAATATAACATCTCAAATACAGACGCACTGATGAGCTATAACTTGTTATGGTCAGAAAAAGCCATAAATACGGCACAATTAAAGTAAGGCATATTATAGTTATCTTTTAATACGTACAGATATCTAATGCAAAAGAGACAGTTCCTCATAGTGAAATATCTATATACATACGCAGTCTTGAATTTATGAAATTTAAAAGTTAATATTTGGAAGCAATTTCAATAGCAAATTAGCGACGTGATCACGTTGCGGTCACTGTAAAATGGTAATTATAGAAACGCACAAATGTTCAAAATTCAAAACACGTAGGAAATATACATCGAACATGAATGCATCAGTAAGTCTAGCATAAAACTGACGATTTCAACATAATAAAAATCTGAATAAAGTTATTTTATACATCACATTAATACCCTTTAGGTTGTAGCAAACTGTTAGCTTATCTGTCGCCTTCAATGTCGATCGAAGCAACTGATGTGGCCTCCATCATAAGTTCTGTAACGGACGACGCCGACCCATGCAATAGGCAAATTCAAGAGGACCAATTAAAATGGAAATGAACAGCGAAGTCCAGAAAAGAAAAGAGCCCTGCAACGATATTACATATTAGTGTGCAAACTCCAAATGCTTTTATAACCCCTTACTTGTGACTGTTAACGGTTTAACGTACTTCCTTCTCAGTTTCAAGTAATCAGAAGGTAAAGACTCGATTCTAGGTGTAACAATGTCTTACTGCTATGGTCTCCGAGGAGAGGTTGAATTATCGACACCCATCTAGAGAAGAAGCGTAGAGACAAATTATTGTAACTTACTCGTCCATATCTCCCATTAACTCCACTCAAAATGTAATTTACTCATATTCCATACACACAATCAAGAATTGGAGAAAAGTAAAGGAAGTATTCACGACCTCTAAAATTCCAGATTCACACACATAGTGGACAGACGTACAAATCTCCCACTGTAGTCGTAACGGACGTTCTTCTTTTGCAGATTTCTTTCGGAAGCCCCCTCAATTCTTAAACAAAAGACCAATTTGTCGAGTTATACCACTGCAATGAGACGAAACAACCCTAGAATTCCGTAGCTGAACACAGCAACCCAAATGTCTAGGTTCACAAAGTAAATTGAATAACAAAAGAAAGTCTATCAGGAAGTGTCTCAAAATGTCATTCGGTGCGAAACATCGTGCTGTATGTCTAGATGGCGCAAAAACATGGAAAGCTCAAGACACAAGAAGGCTGGATTCGTTCGAAGTTTGGTGCTGGGGAAGGATTCTTCGCATTCTGTGGACAGCCAGAAGAACGAATGTATCGGTCCTAGATACAATAAACGAACCACTACGATTATCACAGATTGGGCAATCTCGCAGTTTAAATTTTTTCAGCCATGTAATTAGAAGACAGAAAGACAACTTGGAGAGAATAATCGTGCAAGGACAAATGGAAGAGATCCGCCAACGTGAAAGATCGCCAAGACGATGGGCTGATCCAATTAAAAAGGCGACCAACGGCTCAGTTTACTTAGCAACGTCAAGCGCGAAAAACAAAAACAGATGGCGTAAAATTGTACGAACAACTACAAAACCAAAATGAAAGTGAAACATGATCACGACTCTTCTGTTAAGAGGAAAACAATAGAAGAAGAAGATGGGTAGATGTCAAATCGGGTAATAGTCGGGAGCAGACTGTCACCCGCCGTCACGTCCGTGGTACTAGAGTCACATCCTTTACCATATAAAACATATTTCTAACCCTCAAACGTCAAAAATCAACACTTCTTGATAAACAGGTGAGTATTCCTACTCATTACCAGAGGTAGATAATACAATATTACTTCCCTAGGGCTAATCGCAACTAGGAGACATGGGTAACACACAACTTAAGGAGAGATATTACGAGCACTCTGGTAAATTGTATGTCTGCACCAAATTCAACGTTCACAAAGCAGACAAAACCTTCGATATCCGTTGTAAATTCGCTTAGCACTTGAGTTGCTCAGCCTACGGTAAGAAATAAAATGTAAGGCTAACTTCAGTTAATATAGCACCGATATCTACTTATGTAGAATAAACATATTTCACACAAACAGTGTAATATCTATGAGTAGTAGGTATCTATTGATTGTATAAGTAGGTATCTTGATTATTTCGAAGTAAATTCAGATATAATCTAAACTTAATTGCCTATAAATACATTTAAAAAAAACATAAAATGCTTATTTATCCTTGCTGTCTAGTGAATATAACAATTTGTTTCATTATAAAGAATCTAGTATTTTAAATCCACAAACATTTAAAGTTTCACCAACCTGTTACCACTTACTGTAAACAAGCTGTAAAATATTGTAGAATTCGTGAATTTTACTAAAAGTTATAGTTTTGAAATAAAAACGTATTTTATAATGTGCCTCCAGTAATCAATTAGCCCAACAAACTGATATAATAAAATGTGTGTATAATTATGGAACAGTCTCACATTAGGTATTTTATTACCTTATGGATTCTCAAGGTTTAGATTTACAAATACATATAACCTCAGCAAAGTGAAAGTTAGTCGCGATCCACGTTACAGCAAATCATATCATTTTTGGTATAGCCCGAAGTCGCAGGTGACGTTAATTCGAAACGCGCACAAAACTGCCTTCCGCAGGAACCTACCTATTGAAAAATCAAATCTATATCATTTGAACCGTCTTTAGATGTTATCGGAAATGAATTCTGACACTATGTGCGCTACCCCATGTCACATTATACGCCCGCGCCCTCCACCCCCTTTAAACATCAGCAAACACCCGCCATCTAGTCTCATTAAAGTAATTGATGGCGTCGACTGTTGTGACAGCGATAGAACAGATTGATCAGATTGTATTTCACCGTTTCAGATTCAAAACGATTTGTTTTATGCGCGTTTTGTTTGATAATTTCTTGAACGAGTACTCTGCTACCCTTTCCGGCTCACTCTGCTTGTCATCGGGTATTGAGGCATTTCCGCTGATTACTGATTTAGATATTTACGACGAGACTCTGGAACGCCATAATGAGACCATCAAAGCTTTAACGGTCTATAAACGCGTATGGACGAACGGACATGGTTCGTACAATGGAAACTCACACAGCGGAAAATGTTTTTGCAATATTTTTTGAACGATTTTTAAAATGGCTTCTGATATACATACAATAAAAAGTGAAAGATTGTAAGAATAAAATTGGTTACATTGTTTAAAAGAAACATAATTAAATTTATGCATTACGATTTACACAATGCAAGTTTATTGAAAACTGTATAGTTTTGCCTAATTTTCCTATCATTAGAACCTTTGGTGCAATTAACGATAGAACGCAAAATCCTCATGAGTATCAATACTGCTCGACGCAATATCAAAATACTAACTACAATCGCATTTTAATTTCCCCAATTTGTTCTAATTACCGCATCGTTGACAATTTTTAGATATACATAAATCATGTCATCGCTGATGTAGAGACACTGAAGGTTTTTCCTATTTACGAAAGGCATAAATTAGAACTAAAACGTCCACATTTTCGCTAAAAACAAGAATATATTTGAACACAACTATTCAATATTTTTCTTTAGCTTATTCAAATATCAATAACACTTAAAATAATTTTTATCATACAAACCCGACAAAATACGTTAGAATAACTGACAGGGGCAGATCAATTGTGTTGATAGTAATAGAGCAC
Source organism: Agriotes lineatus (assembly GCA_940337035.1). Lineage (NCBI taxonomy): Eukaryota > Metazoa > Arthropoda > Insecta > Coleoptera > Elateridae > Agriotes > Agriotes lineatus. The sequence goes on from CALNHX010010568.1 coordinate 5,807, forward strand.
TAAGTCCCTCCAATTTTAATCTAGAATTTGCGATATAAATTCAAATGGTGTTATAGATATTAACGATACAAGTTTGATTATGAGCATCTTAACAAAACGAGTTTGATTTCCAAAACGAGGCGGTGAGCCGAGTTTTGCGGCAATCAAACGAGTTTCGTTATGTGCCATAAGTACCGAGTAATATAGATACAGGGCGAGCACCTTAAAAAATAAAATTCTGCCTATTTTTTGCTTTAACTCAAAAACAATTACTTAAATGAAAGTACTATTTTGCACATACCTCAGGTTTTCACTCTTGACAAAAAAGAACATATTTTGGAGCCAACATATACAGGCTGAGCACCTTAAAAAATAAATATTGTTTATTTTTGCTTTTACTGAAAAATAGATAAAAGTTAGAATTTGTACAAAGCCCAACAGATACAGGATAAATGTTATGCGAGACAAATAGGGCAACGAATAAGTGTATTGTGTTTAATACAGCTAGATCGCAATTATCTGAAGGATTCGGCGTGATCGAGTACGATGCACGGTCGGTCTACTTCCAAGCCAAAACCAAGTTCGAATTCCACCGCGTGTAATACTTTTTATTTGAAAATTATTTAATTGACATTTCCAAGCGTTTCCTTTTATTGTTTCAGTATTATTAACAATTAATGTATTGTAATCAGTGGTTTTGAAAGGTATAGATACAAATGCAGCATTAACGTATTACATACGGTTATGTGCCAAGATGTGTAACATCTATTTTTAGTACTATCTTCTTCTGTAATACAGCATATGAATACGCTCTATCCTTTAAGCAATTGCGAGCACAGCACCCTAGATAAATAACACACCACGCTACATTTTGTTTTCCAAAAACGTATGTTTTTGATTTCAACAATTTTTTACGAATGACACTTAAACGTCAAACTAAATCATTTTTGTGGAACAAAACACGGTACGCATTTTAAGTGTTTTACATGAAGTTGCTATATTGCAAGGAAGTACAGTCTAGTTCCTAGAAAAAACATTTAAATTGTGAAGAACTCTTGCAAATTATAGTCATTATTTTGATACTAATTAAAAATATAGGGTGTCTGGAAGTCGGATGACATATAACGTCTTGGAAATGTAAATTTTGGCGCCTTAGCTTCAAGGTTGGCAGCGCAATTACGACAAAGATAAATACATATGCATTCTTTTGCTTGAGAAAGAGATGGCACCAAAAATGTATGTCTTGGTTATGTTGGCACATTAGGTGAACCGTGTGTTTGTATCTATATCCTTCAAAATCGCTGATTGTAATACCTAGGTTTCTTTTATTTTTAAAATTTAATAGTGTCACAATATCTACTTGCAAGGGAATTTTTTTTCAAGATATCACAATCTATATAATGTACTTTTTACAATACACACTCAAATATCTACTTTAAGTATAAATGTTTGTTTTGCAGAAGTCTGCATGGCAAAGTCAATTTTAGGATAAGCTCTTCCTGACCTTGTATTGGTTTCTACTATGCAAAATATGGCTTAAATTTAGCCCGCAGCAAATTCCATGACGAATTGGGACTCTTCTTCTCCGTTGGCCTGCTGAAACAAGCACAGATGCCTCTACAAACTCCGCGTGCAGCTTGCTTTCTCCAAACTGCCTCCAACTCAGGTTCTTGGCCCATACCTAGGGCTCCGCTGCTTTCCACGAAGGTCACTGCATACCTCCAGCTTCCAGGGCTTCAATTAATCTGCTAGGATCTCCAAAACAGCCACCGAAATACCAACTACCACTCTACGCATTAAGGAAACACTTTTTATCCCTTGCAAAGGTGCCGTGAATCAAATGCAACTCCTCTACGGCCTACCAAAGGACACTCAACTAATTTGAAGCACTAATTGAGAAAATTTATTCACGTTTAAAAAAATTACCTGCGGGAAAGCCAAAATAACACAGGCAAGCTTGACTTTGCCTCCCCCAATTGTCTTTTTACATCGATCTCACATTGCTCAAAGCCTGCTCTGATTACATTTTATATTCAAATCAAGGCTAACACTATTTTTAAATACAGTTTTACAACAAATTATCTCAAGGCCAATACTATTTTATTACAATTGCAATATCAAATTAGCACATTTGGAACATGTTTAAAAAATATTTAAAATTCTGGAAATTATATTAATTGCTATTATACGAGTAATTCTAATGGCTTAAAATGTATTCATTGAAATATATAGTTTACAAACTGTATTATTGCGATCCACTTTTTCGCAAACGTCGCATTTTGATTACTAGATCAAATTGCAACCACACGTTTACATCATGTACTATAATAGTAGGATATGCAGACTCAGCTCTCGCAATTAAACGAAGTAGCTTACTAAGTTGTTGAGTTAAATAAAATAGCAAACTTGCCATTAATAATTTGTGCATATAATAATTGTATGTTACTTTGTCTCGAATCTCGAGCTATGGTCATTTATTGTGAGTTGGCGTGGACGACAAATATCTTAAACGGAAAGCTAAGCCTAGCTTCCGTACTCACAAATAAGCCCTTTGACCTCTTCAACAAGTTCAGCCCTTCAGTAAAATAACCAAACTTAAAAACCTGGTCCCGCCAACAATCTACATTCTCTGTAATACTTCCTACAAGTGCAATAATTAAGAAGACTTCATACAGTAATGATGACTTGAAACTATAAAAAATTATAAAAAAGGTGCTGCTTACAATTCTACGCAATACAGGAAACTCTTCTTCTTCTACCGCTGTAGTTAAAATCAAAATAAATATATAAATTTTGAAAGGCATGCGCTTGTTAATGATTCAAAGGAGTTTAACTATCTATTTTGCATACTAAAACAGACGAGATTAGATTCAATGAACAAATATTTGAAAAAATAGTACAAGCAGTGGTAAAGTTGAAGTGAAATCCTTAGTTCTAACAATGGCAAAGGTTTACAATACTGCTGAAATGTATTTCTACATGTATTATTAACGGGAAAGTTTAAGATACTCTCAGAAAAGAACAATTTTTAAAGATCCGAAATGTTATTCATATAATTTTGTCTATAGGTATTTATTTCGCATACTAAAGAATAACATGTATTATAGGAAGAGACTGAAAAAATGACTAACTAAAGAAATCATTTTATTTTAATTGTTAAAATTTATAGAATAACTAGTGGTGCTACTCAACCGGATTTCTTTTAATATAAAATTTTCAATTTTGTGTTAGATATTCTTCAAATTAAATAAACCATCAATTTTATGTTTTCACATGTAATATCTAAAAATACACAGTATCATTATCCGACCTCTAGAAAAACGCCAAATACAATTTTAAATATGTAACATAAAAAACAGATAAGTTCCACTCTCTCTAAAACTATTAATCGTTTCCAAACGCATATTTTGACAGCTAATCTGACATCTTCAGTGGAATACAATTTAGCTTAGCTGTCAAAATACGTATCAAGGGTTTAAGCCCTATGATTTAATACGCTAGTTGAATGATTTTAGATTAAATAGAAATTTCAAAATTTAATTGGGTATTTTGTAAATCCAATTTAAAAATTATTTCAACCAAACCTATAAATTATAGTAACCTATTATCTGTTACATTCTCTATGCAAGATTTTGGGCTTGTTACAAATGTTTCAAAAATTATTAAAATTACATTTGTGACTCCAGAGGAATCGATTAAGGACTCATCCCTTTGCATAAGCGTGCACCTCCCTGGAACTTCTTAAAAGGCAATTTGGCCCCGCAATTTGAAGCCATTTGCCTAAACTCTCTCCCTATATATGACGTGACATGTTCGTCGAAGTCTTCGCGAGTCTCGAACAAAATATCTGACTAAACCTCATATTGGAAGGCGCAGATACCTCAAGTTCTAACGCAACAATGACAAAATAAATTGGATTAAAGCTGTAGCCTGCTAGTGACTTGTAGAGTCCCACAATAGCTCATCATTTCAGCATCGGATGCGTTCGATTCTGAACCCCAAAGAGGGATGCACAAGAGCGAGGTCTCTCTAAAAGTGTTTACTGAACTGTCAGGTCCGGGAAATGTCTTGGAAAGCATTTTCCTTGCGAGAGGAACGTGAACACTTATCCAATCTTATTCGACCGAAGACGCTACAGGGTTGGCCTGTACGTGATTATTATTATTGCTGACACTCCGGCATTATCGAAATTTTGGAAGAACTTTATCTATAATAGGGTAAACACATACACATTGACAATACGAGTACATTACAAAAAATAGCAGCAGATTTAGAATAGCTACACGGTTATACTAGTGTTCGAGTGATAAAAAAATCAAATTTTAATTAATTTATTAAAATACTATCGAAATTTAAGAGGAGCTCCATCTTTAATAAAAGAAGGTTACTAAATAAGAATTTATTATATGAATGCAATGGTTTTCTAGTAAGAGAACTCTTAGAATATTTTTTAACAATTACAATTTGCATTTGCAAAACCAAATTAAGAATTCAAAGAGAAGCAACAAGTAGATAAGCAATGTTCTTATCAAAAACAATCTCCCTTGTTATTTCTAGGGTAAAGTAGCATCAGTAATTCCTTTATGAGCAAATCTGTTACAGTCCGGGCCAAGCTCCGGAGGGTCCGGTTTTGTGAAGTCCTCAATTGTGTGGTCGCTCCGGGTACTTCAGCCTTCTACTTCCACAACATAGAAACATCCAATCCCAGGATATTTACTTTTTACTTTTTCGAGATAGTGAAAACACTTTAAACTTTTTACTTGCTTCGCTGTTGAAATTTCCACGGAGATCTTGAAATGTGTTAGGCGTAGCAAGGCAGATTTGTGTGGTTTGCAGCTTGTACCTTTATATTTCCTAACAGAGAAAGTGGCAAACATTTATTTAAATTAATTTCCAACAAAAAAACATGAGAAATAATTTACAAATAGAGATTACATATTTAACTTGTGTGGTCTGATGTAGAACAAAAATAAGAAAAATGTTTTCAGCGCCTTATCAACTAATACCACATCTACCAATTCTTAATATTTTTATTAAAATATAATGTTAAAATATATGTTTATTAGAACGGGATTTAAATCAAATTCTCAATGCGTAGCTAGTTTATAATTAATAGTAACTTTTTTACTGTAGCTATAAAACTTAAGTTGTAAATAGTGTTAACTACAATTTTATTCGACTATTTCAGAATATATATTTAAATGAACGTAATTTAAGCTAACATACACTTACTGATAGAAATTAATATAATTCAAACATTGCAAATATTATTTTACAGTATTTCATAAATGTGATAATTTGAATTTAAAACTGTAAAAATAGCATTAGTCTTGACTAAAAAATGAAACTGTATTCATAGCAGCCCTTGACTTAAAAACAAACAGTAAGAAACAATGTAGGAATGGGGAGTAAGGCAGAAGTCATGCTGGTATGTGTTTTAGCTTCCCAGGAAAAGCACAGTAAAAAGTTATAATAAATATCAATTTTTAAAATTACGAAGTGTCTTCACATTAGTGCAATGTTGTTGGATAGGCTGTAGAGGTTTGCATTAATTCTTAGCGCAGATGATAAAACGTGATGAGCTGTCAATCTGGTTTTGGGGTGTCTTTGGCGGCAATTTGTTCGTGGTCCAAATAAGAAGCGGAGGCCTTGAAGCCCAGGGTAAGCAGCAACCGTCGTGCATCGCAGCGGAGTACTAGCTGTGGACACGGGAGCTGAGATTGGAGCCGGAAGCAGTGATTAAACTACAGGTGTTCCATTGACAAGTTACAGGGGGCTTGCAAGGCAGACTAGCCGATATTAAGGGGGGCCACTTATCGAGGGCATTGCTAGTGGCCCGGTAAAGACCTAAATAGCAGTCAAGGAAGCATAATCAAGGTCAGTAGCACGTTTTCCTAAAATAAATTCAGTGACTTTTCCGGTAGCGTCATTTGTGTGTGTTTTGTTTTAGTGACGTTGTTTGCTTACGTTATATCAACTACCACAAATCGATACGTAAAAGCAGACGTAACTGTTTAAAATTAAGCCTACTCTCATTTGTTTCTATAAATGCTAGGTTAGGTCTTTATAAGTTGACATTGGGATTATTTGCCATAATTTCAAATTTCATACTAAGTTATTGCATAAGTTAAATAGGCAGCATAGAAACGATCGCATTCAATAAAAATCACAACAATTTATGTAAAAGCCAGTAATATTATCAACTAATTTTACATATCCAAATAATAAACTGGCAGGATGTAATAACCCAACTTATGAGATAGTCATTAATCAATTAATTATAATTTTAAAAAATACAACACAGTAGCGCAGCATTATAACAATATACAGCTTTCGATAACAGATTTTAAGATAACACTGCAGTTAATAATACAGTCTGCGATTCAATAAATGTTTGCTCCAGGTTTGCTGTGGTAATAAATTTCAGGTAAAAGTCATACCTAAAATTTTACTGCACTTTTTTTCTTAAAAGCAGCCCTATGTATTAAAACAGGTGGGGCTTAATATCAACATTTGTTAGAATTTGCTACCTAAAGCAAACATATGTAACAAAAATATAGCACAAATTTCTAAAGCCAGTATAAGTTTATTGTTTAACTTTATTTGCATTTATTATGTGTTATTATTTTTAGAAATTACTTCAAATTATAAACACAAAACTAAACTATTGGTAGGGGCTCATGATCTTCTATAGCACGCACTTTAACACGAACCTGACGCATTAGTCTTTGAATTACTAAAGTGTCAATATCTCGAACCTTTTGATACATGAGATGGTATTAGGCCCACAACTTGGCTCTATTTGCAGTGCAGGATAATTGACCGATTCAATAAGCACAAAGTTAGGATGTTTTATGCAATTGCAATGTTAAAACTAAAGTAAAATATTAAATGCATTGACAATGAGATGCGAAAGACAGTAAAGTAGTCGAGAAAGGAACGCAAAGGCAAAGCTTATTTTCACAGGGTTTGCAATTGACTTTTAAATAAATTAAAATAATAAAAGAATAGGTTTGTGCATAATGTAAAGCCAGACCGAAGGAAATTAATAGACACAAAAGGTTTGTTATGTGCATTTTAAAAAAGAGCGTAGTTTCAATAAAGCCAAGCATAGTGAAAATTATGAGGAATCTGAAGGGTGAATTAAGCAAGATGAAAGATAACAGAACATTGCAAAGAGCAATTCGAGAAGCAGGCAACAGAAAAGGAAGTAAACGAAGGAAATTCTAATGTGCCAGTGCGTTAATAATTAATAAAAATAATGCAAAGCAGTGCAGTGACCAAATAATAAAAAACGTTTGTGTGTGTGACGCAATAGAACCATTTTAATTATAAAAAAGACAATAATTTAGATTTTAAGAAAAATTTTAATTCTAATTTATGTACTCAAATTTATTTCCTTTTATGTCCATTAATCATCAAACCTGATTTCCATTAACATAAGCATAACACCATATCCTAGCAACTAGATGCGATATTGTTTAAAAACAATAAGAACAAATGAATTAAAATTATTACAAGTTTGTCAGATTTGTGCTCCACATTCAAATATAATTTTATACCATTAAACGAGCATTTTACCAGAAAAAAGGTAGTGCCTTTTATTGTGTTCATCTCCGTGTACAAGTGATAGCGTTCTCCGATCCTATCTACGACGATGTTGGGAGCGAGCACTTCAAAATGTCGAGGCCCATCTACGAGCGAATAAAGCAGTGGAAACCAGAGGACAGCAGCCGAGGGGATAGTAAGAGTTTGCAAGAACGTCTCAACCACCTTCTGCAGCCAGACGAGCATCTCCAGCAGGAAACCCGAGCAGCATTGCCGGAAGCAGCTCCGAAACTAACAAACGAGGTACGGTTATGCCTGCGATTTAAGTGTTAAAGTTTGGGGAAAAGCAGCAAAATATGAGATCAAATCTTGTTGAAGAGGATTGGCTCGTGTCCAAGGCTCCAGCTACGCCGTAATTTGCGTAATAAGCAAGGCGTCATCAAATTTTGCAAATTTAGCGAGAATCCTAAGCGACCAGGAACAATTGAGCAGACGGCGTCTGTCCTACGTCAATACTAAAACAAAACAGTAATAATTGTTGCCTAGCGCGAAAATTTGAATAATTACCTGATGTTTTCTCATATTTTCACGAGTTTAAACGTTCAAAGAATCGCTGTTGCACTGGGCGGACATTTTGTGGTTCGACAGATTGTGAATATTTGAACTAACGTCGCGTATTTAAACTACTGATTTAGAATTGCTGGCTATAGTAAAATTCAGATCAAAATTATAGTCAACTTCGGAACCTAACCTGAGAAAGAGCTTATGTTTTCCCATTGAGCTAACGTAATAGATAATTGCAATTGAATAAAATAGAAAGAGGGGCATGCGACCATTTATTTGAGTCATTGAGGGATACATTTCATTTTTAACCAGCCTAAATTTACCTACAGATAAAACTTTGAGCAGGGCATAAAATTTAACTTATTAAATATTACATTTATTGGCATCCGAAACGTAGAGCTTAAGGAGAGCTTCCTTTGCAATATGTGTCTTTGTATTTGGTCCTTGTTTTCACTTTTCGGTACATTCACACATGGACTTCCTTCTTACAATCCCTGATCGTGCGCTAAATTGTTATACGAGAAATATTTTGTTTCGGAAAGTCTTAACAGTTTCTCTTTAGGGAAATTGGCTAACTAAATTATAAATAGCTATTACGCCCTTTTATAAGACATTCTGGCAAAATTAATAAGTGAAATAACATAAATAATATAAAAATTCTTATCTTCTGCCGTCTTCCTTTCAGTATTGACTATATATTTATAATACATTATTATCAATTCAATAGCGTAAAAATTTGTTTTATACGTTTATTGTATACGTTATATGGGAGAGACTATAAAATCTAAATAAGAATATAAATGATGTAAATAACATCTCCACTAAATGAATTAAGAGCAAACATAATTATAGCTGGAGCAGAAGCATTGGGTACAAATAAAATAACCCAGAAAGGATATCATCTAAGTACAAACTCGTAAGATAGGGAAAACATATAATTACGAAGCCATAAATATTCGTGAGGCATTCGAAGAACACAAGCTCATTAGAAATGAAAGAAATTTAAAAATAAGAACGATTAACTATTAATAGTTGATTATGAACAAGGTATGGTACTTTTTGATTTTCTATATAAACTACCAACAGTATTGTATTCCTTTAGTATCTGAGAGATTTTCGTCATCGTTAGACGACGTACACCTAAACCAGTAAACAAAAAATATTATCATTATTAGTCCGGTTTCACAACGACTATGGTCGCCTTCAACAAGGCGAACTAACCTAAAACAAAAAATAGAAAATCTTAAAGATGTGTATGAAATCCACCTAGCCCGTCTACTACCAAACAAACCAGACGCACACACCTCTAACATAAACCATTTGAGCAAACATTTAATAAATAACATCGCTGAAGCCCAAGACTTGGTAACGAAAGCGAAATTAGCAAATAAAAAACAATCAATAATAAATGATGACACTAAAATATTAATTAAGCAAAGAAATCAAAACAGCATTAGCTAAATAGTGATGGACACCGAATAAGGGGCCAAAACTTTTTAGATGGATAATAATAGAGAGAAAATCGGAAATCATAAGCCTAGAGAATGAACATGGAATTATTCTACACTCGAGAAACGACATACTGAGATATATTGAAAGATTTTACTAAAATTTATACTCATCGAAAGCGGAAGAACCTGCCCCCGACCCAACTGACAAAAGAGCGAAACTGACTAAACACCATTCGGAAGATATGCCACCTATAAGCAAATACGAAATTAAGATAGCTCTCATGCAAATCAAAAACATTAACGCAGCGGGACACGATGGCATTTTTACCGAACTCATAAGTTGGGGCGGAAAATCTGTACTTAACCATCTTGAAACACTGTTCAATGTGTGCATGGATAACGGAGATATCCCTAGTGATTCTTCTTCTTCTTCTAGTCCATCTCCTCACGGAGGTTGGATATCATCATCGCTATACGGACTTTATTCGCAGCCGTTCGGAATAGTTCTATGCTACTGCAGCAGAACCAGTCTCTCAGATTCTTCAACCAGGACATTTTGCGACGACCAACACTTCGCTTCCCTTTTATTTTGCCCTGTATTATCAGCTGAAGCAGAAGGTATTTGGCTCCTCGCATTACGTGGCCTAAGTACTCTAATTTTCTCTTTTTTATAGTGTATACTACTTCGCATTCTTTATTCATTTTTGCTAACACCTCTGTATTGGTGATTTTATCCGTCCAGGGTATGCGCCACATTCTTCGATAGCACCACATTTCAAATGCTTGTAGGTTGTTCAACTGGCGTTTCTTTAGGGTCCATGCCTCTACTCCATACAACAACACAGAGAAAACACAACAGCGCAGTAATCGCATCCTCAGTTCGATATTAACATCTCGGCTACATAATACTTTCTTTAGTGCTACAAAGGACGACCTTGCAATTTCAATTCTTGTTCTAACTTCGAGTATTTGTTCGCCTGTTTGTTCTATCCAGGTCCCAAGGTATTTATATTTATTTACTCTTTCTATGTTGGTGTTTGCAACACTCAAATTTAGATTGTTCTGTGGGAATTTCGTGATCATCATCCACTTAGTTTTATGTAGGTTGATTTTCAATCCATACTCCTCACAACGTTCATTTAGCTTTCTAAGTAGATGTTGTAAATCTTTGATGTCGCTTGTAAATAAGATTGTGTCGTCCGCATATCGAACATTATTGATAGTCTCGCCATTGATTATTATGCCTGCGGATTCTTCCTCAAGGGTTTCGTTAAAGATAATTTCGCTATACATATTGAACAACAATGGGGACAGGATGCAACCCTGTCTGACTCCTCTGCGTATTATGATATCTTCGGTTATTTCATTTTCTATTTTTATGTTCGCTCTTTGGCCCCAGTAAAGGTTTCTAATTATTCTAACATCCCACGGATCTATGTTTTTCTTTTGGAGAATTTGTATTAATTTGTTATGTTTCACCTTGTCAAAGGCCTTTTCGAAGTCAATAAAACATATAAACATGTTCTGATTCATGTCCAAACATCGCTGACAAAGCACATTGACTCCGAAGAGAGCTTCCCGTGTCCCAAGACCCGATCGAAAGCCAAACTGGGAAGAGCTAATGTCTTCTTCCAGTTTCTTATAGATTCTATTATGTACGATTTTAAGAAATAGTTTTAACACATGATTCATAAGTGCAATAGTGCGATAATCTGAACATTCTTTAGCGTTAGTTTTCTTTGGTAACAATACGAAGGTGGATTTTAGCCACTGGTTAGGAATCATACCAGTCTCGTAAATATAATTGTAAAGTTCTAGAAGCATATCCAGTACTTCATCGTCAAATAGTTTAATGATTTCTATAGGAATTTCATCAGGACCAGCAGCTTTACCTGCTTTCATATTTTTCAAGGCGTACATTAATTCCGGTTTTAGAATTTTTAAATTTTTTTCATTATTTATTTCTAGTATAGTGTTATCGGTTCTCTCATCGTAAAATAGATCTTGGATGTAATTTTTCCATCTTTCCAACTTATCTTTCACTTCAACCAAAACTTTTCCATCTTTGTCTTTAATAATGTTGTTACTGTTTCTTTTCCTTCTGAATCCAGTTATTTCTTTGACTTTTTTGTACATGTGAAAACTGTCGTGTTTTTTATCTAATTGTTCAATTTCTTCGCATTGTTCTGCTAGGTGTACTTCTTTTGCTTTTTTAATTTTTCTTTGTATTAATGTATGCAGTTCTTTATATTTTTCTATGTTATTCTTGTTTTTACGCCTGTCATCCATCAGATTTAAGATTTCTTCAGTCATCCAAGGCTTCTTCTTTGTTCTTTTATATGTTAGTTGTTCTTTAGCTGTATTTGACAGCACTCCTTGAATGCGTTCCCATTTTTCATCTATATCGCCTTCTAGTAATTGTTCTTTCATACATTTCATTTGTTGATTTATTGTTTGTTGCATTGTGTTATATATTTCAATTTCTTTTAACAGTTTAGTATCAATATAGTTGTTCTGCTTTTTTACGATGTTTTTCATTTTTACCTTTATTCTTGCTATTACCTAGTGATTGGAAACATGCAAATGTAGTGCTGATATATGAAAAGGGTGACAGAAAAGATCTAAAATCTATAGACCGATCTCACTATTATATAAATGATTTACAAAAATTATAACCAACAGAATAATCAGCCGATTAGACGCCTTCCAACCACCCAGCAGGCAGGATTCAGACATGGATATAGTACGGTAGATCATATCCACTGCATAAGACAAATCATGGAAAAACGCTATGAATACCGCCAATCCCTCTATCTAGCATTTACAGATTTTGAGAATGCCTTCTATAGCATCGACAAATGGCCTCTAATTAACGCATTGAAAATAAGTCATATTGGCTACCGCTACATCAATCTAATAAACGCCATATACACATAGCTACAACTACAGTCACAATATTCGAGATAACCAACGCAATAAGAACCGAACGGAACATTAGGCAAGGAGACACCATCGCCCCAAAACTATTTATCAACGCGTTAGAAGACATCTTCAAAACCTTAGACTGGGACTAACACAAATGATAAAAGAACTCCATGATGCTACAGTACTCGTAGGTTTGAAGATGAAGATATCAAAAGCAAAAATTGTCAAACGTGGAAGATGCCCAGGAAATCCAGTTCGACAACGGAGACAATATCCAAGTCTTTAATGAAGATATTATATATATCTTGAACAGAAGCTAACATTTACAGGTAACTGTCAGACAGCCGAAATAGGAAGGAAAATCTACATAGGTTGGGCTGCCTTTGAAAAACTCCGGCACGTGTTTAAGTCCAAGATCCCTCAACACCTAAAAACGAGAATATTCAATCAATGTTCTCCCATCACTAACTTATGGATCTCAGACCTAGACCTTTACGGCCACTCAAAGAAAAATTGAGAGATCTATGCTGGGCATACGTCTACTAGATAAGAAAACAAACGAATGGATACGGTATAAAACTAGAGCACGGCCACGTGATGAGAATGTCGGATAACAGATTGATGAAAAAGGTGACTGAGTGGAGGCCGCGAACGGAAAGACGAGATCGAGGTAGACCACGGACACAATGGCGAGATGATATCCAAAAAGTGGGGTGGGAGGGGAGGGGCGCAGTAGATGAGTGCGACTATAAACCGGGAAGACTGGAGACAAAACGTAAAGAAGCGTATGTCCAGAGATGGAATATATAAAACGCTGAAATTAATGATGATGATGATGGTCGCCTTCCGGTTCTTCTTTTTCATGTTCCTTTGCCGTCTCAATCTCATTCGTGAAGATCTCTTTCAGACATTTCCTTTGAAATTCCATTCCTAGATTTTTTCTGGTGCGTCCTCTTCTTTTCTTTTCTCTTGGTACCGACTCTATTATTTTTTTTTCGAAGCCTGTCATCAGCAATTCTATTAACGTTCCTATACCATACTAGCTGTTTTCGTTTTATTTCTTCCATTATTGTTCTTTCTTTATTTATTCGACGATGTATTTAGTCATTTCTTATAGGTTCTGTTCTTGATACTCGCGCTGATTTTAAGAAATCCATCTCTGTCTCCAATAATTTTCTTTCCATATTTCCATTTATTTGTCACATTTTGCATATATTGAGATGGTATTAGGCCCACAACTTGTTTGCAGTGCAGGATAATTGACCGATTCAATAAGCACAGAGTTGGGATGTTTTATGCAATTGCAATGTTAAACTAAAGTAGAATACTAAATGCATTTACAATGAGATGCGACAGACAGTAAAGTAGTCGAGAAAGGAACGCAAAGGCAAAGCTTATTTTCACAGGGTTCGAAATTTGCTTTTAAATAAATTTAAATAATAAAAGAATAAGTTTGTGCATAATGTAAAGCCAGACGGAAGGAAATTAATAGACACAAAAGGTTTGTTATGTGCATTTTAAAAGGAGCATAATTTTCAATAGTGAAAATTGTGAGGAATCTGAAAGGTGAATTAAGCAAGATGAAAAATAACAGAACATTGCAAACAACAATTCGAGAAGTAGGCAACAGGAAAGGAAGCAAACGAAGGAAAATGGTGGAACTCTAATATGCCAGTGCGTTAACAATTAATGAAAATAATGCAAGCAGTGCAGTGACCAAATAATAAAAAAACTTTTGTGTGTGTGACGCAATATAAAAATTTTAGTTATAAGAAAAAGACGGTAATCTAGATTTTAAGAAATATGATAATTCTGATTTATGTACTCAAATTTATTTCCTTTTATGTCCATTAATTATCAAACCTAATTTCCATTAACACCGTATCCTAGCAACTAGATGCTATATTGTTTTAAAACAAAAAGAAAACAAATTAATTAAAAATTATTACATGTTTGTTAGTTTTGTGCTCCACTTTAAAATACATTGTTTGACCATTAAACGAGTTATTTACAATCTAAAAAGTGTTGCATTTTATTACTCAAGTGCTCAAGTGCCTGTACAAGTTTTTGCAGCAGTTTCCGCAGCACAATAATTTAAAAACCTACAACCCATCTGCGACGAGAAAACGGCAGCCGAGCAGTTCAAAATTACGAAGTAGCTCTACGAGCCAATAAGGCGGTGTAAACCAGAGAACAGCAGCCCGGGCGTAGCACGAGTCTGAAAGAACGTCCCAACCACCTTCTGCAGCCAGACGAGCATCTCCAGCCGAGGAAAATCAACGGGCGTTTCAGATTTTTTGAGGTAGGAAATTGGCCTAAAAGTTAAGTGTTAAAGTTTGGGAAAAAGCAGCAACATACGAGATCAAACCTTCCCGAAGAGAATTAGCTCGTTTCCAGAGCTCCAGCTACGCCGTAGTTTGCGTAATAAGCAAGGCGTCATCAAATTTTGCAAATTTAGCGAGAATTCCAAGCGACCAGGAACAATTGAGCAGACGGCGTCTGTCCTACGTCATTACTAAAACAAACCAGTGTTAATTGTTGCCTAGCGCCAAAAATTTGGATTTACCTGATGTCTCATATTTTCACGAGTTTAAACGTTTAAAGAATCGCTGTTGCACTGGGCGAACATTTTGCATAATTTGACAGATTGTGAATATTTGACCTAACGTCGCGTATTTAAACTACTGATTTAGAATTGCTGGCTATAGTAAAATTCAGATCATTTATATAGTCAGCTTCGGAACCTAACCTGAGTAAGAGCTTATGTTTTCCCATTGAGCTAGCGTAATAAATAATTGCAATTGAATAAAATAGAAAGAGGGGCATGCAACCATTTATTTGAGTAATTGAGGGTTACATTTGATTTTTAACCAGCCAAAATTTACTCACAGATAAAAACTTTTAGCAGGGCAAAAAATATTAACTTATCAAATATCATTCAAAATATGAATCCAGGCTGGGGCTTTCATCGTAAATTAGGCACCACAACGTGAGGCTTATTACAAACAGTCATCGTAATATATGTTAACGTGTCTTTTTTTCCAGAGAATTCTACTGAAAAGGCGTCTTAAGTCTTAAGCAAGGGGTAAACGGCACCCGGGCAGCAGGGCCTAGCGGGCGGCAGCTGGTTACATAACTAATGTTTTCAAATTAAAAATTCAAAGTTCTCCTCTAACACCATTGGTAGAGATAAAGCGTTGTAGCCAATGAAATAATGTAACTGCGTGACGTCACCCCAAGCGTTTAAAACACAAACACGAGGCATTGGCACTGAGTAGCAGCTGTTTAGGCTGAACCACGGTGTAACATACAGGTAATATACACATTGGTTATTACTTGAAAATCATCTCAACAGCGTTCCAGCCGTTCGAAATGTAATCGATCGTGAAGAAAACGAATATATTGAAAGCCTGTTTTTTATACAAGAAATGTATTTGCAATTTGTACAACTTAGATTTACTGAACAAAATCACGATTATACTGAGTCATCTAAGATTTACAATATCTTCACTCAATGTTTTGATATGTTTGTGTAAAATTAACCTAATTAGCATTTTAGAAATTAATCTATTGCTTTAGGCATTTACTTAACATTACCTGTCATTCTTGCTGACGGTTAAAGATCATTTGTAAGCAGTTGTGTTTGTTTGTTATAGATAAGGTCTTGTTTCTGCGCCTAACATCTACCACTACCCCCTGCAACCGCTTTCGCATTACTTCAGGGAGTGCAGACGTCACTTAGACTAAACTTAACTTAGCGAAACCGGAATGTTGAACTGTCGCCCGCACGCCCCGTATTTTACTGTGGCCTCGACTGCAGCGGCAGACACCACTAGCCCACCGAGATACCATTATAGACAAGATCTAGGCATATGGAAGTACCAGATACCTTAGAACCAAATTGCTGTGGTCATATGGTCTAAATCCTACTAGATTTTTGCAAAGACTAAGGGGTTCCAATCCTAGCAAGGAATATTTTACATGCTACACATTGTAATAACATGGAACCCGTGGATTTAGATCTGTAGGGATTATATCCACATTTTTCGTTTTTAAAAACCTCGCCGGGGCGAGGATAGAATTCGCGACATTTTCGAACTTAATAATTGTACAAAATTATTTGTATGCGTTTATTTAAGAATGACACAAGATACATTATCAAGTCGAGCTATATTAAGTATCGAAAATAACACACACATGTATAAACTAGCTTTTGAGCTCACCATATAGGTGGTCTTATTTGAATTAAAATTGAATTTCACATCAAAAGGTTACAGAAGAACAGGTTTTAACGTTTTTAATAAAGAAAGCACACCGTAAGAGAAAGGCGTACTTTTTGATTGATTAAATAATTGTTGAAGTGCGTTCAACATTGTAAAAATAGGTAGAAAATATCTCAATGTTGCTACTAATGCTGAAACAGTAAAAGGAAATTCTTAGCAATCTGATTACCATTAATTTGCAAAGAAAAACAATGTAGCCTGTGAGGTTCGCATCCACGTTTACAGAAGAAACCTGATTTGTAGCCAAAAGCTATATGAGTTAGACTAGGGCTACCCGACAAATGTGCATATACATGCTTATCGTTGCGTTATAAATGACGCGATAGCGGCATAAGAAACTATTGCCGATTGTGGGCAAAATGCTACAGATCAGTGCCGATGCAAATGTGACGTAGACAAACAGGCAGGAAGAAACACAAACAAATTCAGGCACAACATACATTTAGATATAAGGACTACCTTTTGAGCCCACTGCAATTACAATAATTTTTGCGTTTCTAAAATTAAATTGTAAAAATTACAAAAAAAATGATTTAACGTCTTTAAGAAAAATAAAGCACAGCAAGAGAAACACGTACTTTTTGTTTGATTAAACAATTATTGAATTGCGTTAAAAGCTATGTATAAATAGATAAAAAAATATCTCAATGTTGCTAATAATTCTGAAACAGTAAAAGGAAATGCTTAGCAAGCCGAATTACATTAATTTACAAAAAAAAAAACAATGTAGCCTGTGGGATTCGCATCCTCACTCACAGAGGAAACCTGATTTGCAGACAAACGCTATATGCGTTAGACTAGCGCTCCCATATAAATGCACATACTATACACATGTTTATCGTTGCGTTATAGAGACGCGATGTTGGCATAGGGAACTATTGCCGATTGTGGAAAAATGATACCGATTGGTGCCGATGAAAATGTGACATAGACAGACAGGCAGGAAGAAACGCAGACATAGATTCAGGCACAACATACATTTAGAAATAAGGTCTATCTTTTGATCCCGCTATTATTAAAATAAGTTTTGCGTTTCTAAAATTAAATTGTAAATTAAAAAATACAGAAGGAAATGTTTGAAACATCTTTAAGATAGATGGCGCACCGCAAGAATGTTCAACATTACGTAAAAAATAGATAAAAATATCTTTATGTTTGTAATAATATGGAAACAGTAAAAAAACAATACGAAATACATTTTCGCAAGGGAAAAGGCATCTCGGTCGGTGGGATTCAAACCTGCGCTCCCAAGCGGAATCTGATTGCTAATAAGACGCTTTAACCTCTCGCCCAAGAACGTACAACTATCATACCTGTTTATCGCTGCATTATAAACGCCGCAGTAACGACATAGCTGATCGCGGATGAAGTGCGCCTGATTGATATCGATAAAAACGTGACGCAGACAGAGAAACAAGCACCGTGTGTTGTGCTTATATATAGGGATGGTTCTCTATTTGGCTTCACTCACAGCCCAGAGGGTGAGGCACATGAAACTTTGCACCCCAGAGGCAGGTAAGCAGGAGATGCCCTTGCTGCTGCTAATTATCTCTTCACATGTTCCTGTTTTATATACAGTGTGGTCCATTAAGTGTGCAACAAATGGGAAATTTTTTTATTAGTTGTAAAACCGAATTTTAAATACCGCCAAAAGTTAGTGCATGTTCGATAACCATATCAGATGCCCTTAGACTGGCTTCAAGTCAAACAATATACAGGGCAGGACAAAAAATATGTAATTCGTTCAAGACTAAAGTTACCTTATTTAAAAAAATATAGCAAAATTTTATTGAGAAAAGTTGTTTAGAATCAAAAGTTATGCTCAAATACAAAGTCACGGCCTCCTATTCGAATTTTGATTTTTTTTGTAAAATTTTGTATTATGTATGATACATATTTTTATTATTTTGATTTTATTAAGAGTTTTTCATATGTAAATTATTATTAGTAAAGCATTTGCCTTGTTAAAAAGAATATTTGCGAAATTCTAAAGTTCTGTTAAATATCGTTGCAACAAACATGAATTGGACGCTTACCTAAAAAAATATAAATCCAAGTAAATTTTACAAATACGCTTCAAGTTGCTAAAAGTTATTTAAAAGGGATGTGGTTGTGGCTACTTTAAATACATATAAAATCAAAATAATAAAAATATGTATCATACGGGGGTAATACAAAATTTTCCAAAAAAGAATCAAAATTCGAATAGGAGGCCGTGACTTTGTATTTGAGCATAACTTTTGATTCTAAACAACTTTTCTCAATAAAATTTTGCTATATTTTTTGAAATAAGGTAACTTTATTCTTGAACGAATTACATATTTTTTGTCCTGCCCTGTATATTGTTTGACTTGCAGCCATTCTAAGGGCATCTGATATGGTTATCGCACATGCACTAACTTTTGGCAATATTTAAATTTCGATTGTACAACTAATAAAAAAAATTCCCATTTGTTGCACACTTAATGGACCACACTGTATATTAGTTGCTAAATATCAGTAGTTGTTACACCCTTTTATCGATGTTCTGTGTTTCATATTAATATCTTGGTTTTATTGTTAGTTTCCATTTAGGATATTCTCATTACTTTCCAAAAAGCATAGAAAAACCCATTACTCTGGGCTGTTGCTAGGGTCTAGAGATGTAACTTAAATCAAAAGTAAGGGTTGACCTATTAAATATTAGTATATTGATTTGAAATAATAGTCATTGTTGATAAAGTTTAAAAATGTTGTACCACTTTTACATCTAATTAGTAGATTGTTACAAAGCCATATTATTTTTAAACTAAACTCAAACAACTTACCTTTTGCTACTCGCTAATAAAAAAATATGGAAAAATTTAGAAATTTACGAAAACACTCTTTTTAGTGCTGTAAGTTTAAATTCGAACCGTTTGATGAATATGTATACCGATATTAAGTAAACGGCGATTCTGATTGCTAATGTTAAACTTAATAAGTGATCTTGCATAACCAGTTAAAGCAAGGTTACAACAAAAAGTATACGGCTTCACTTGCATTGTAACTGTTTGAAGTCGACAAATTGTAACTATATTCACAATACAACAGAAATTATCTTGTAATTTAATGTTCAGATCTATTTTCTTGCAAGGACAATATTAACTCCGTTCCCTACTCAGTTCGATAATCATCTTAGTCGCCATAACTGGACAATTACTTTTGATATAACATTTATATTTACTCTGCTATTATGTTATTAAACTGTTAGATTGTTCAGATTCCTAAATAGTGTCATTAAGTCATCTCAGACACGCACTGGCGAAACATCTTCAACGGTGAATTCCGTCTGAGAGGCGCATAATTGCGTGGACGCCATCGCAGCGTAAGTAGACTATAAACAAAATGGCTGTCTTATTAAAAATATAGCACTTGAGGGGTCATTATTGTTGTCACAGCGATAATGATTCACGCCATGTGTGACGGGAAGCAGCGGCTCAGCTCGGTGGTAAAAGTCGCCAACGATTTGCCAGACGCCTCGCTCAAACGTTCCACTGCGAGTGTGATTTGAAAGCTGGCTTTTTTGTTTGTTTTTGATCAACTCCGAGTGTTGCTGTAATTACAATATTTTAATGAGCAAAGTGCATCGATGCAAAACCTACCACAATTATGGAGGCGAAATGATAAGGCTGAATTTTTGTAATTGGTGCGCATCTAAGATGAAATATCACATAATGGGACGGACCTCCTTCAAGGGAATTTTAGTTGCTGACTGCTGCAGTAAGGATTGGAGACGACTTTTGTTTAACTAAATAATGCCCCCAAAATGTCAGCATCCGGACTTTGATTAATTACATTAACAACTCATTCTATTCAAACCTGAAGGAAAAAATGTGAGGTCTAAAATACCAAGGACGCTTACAGGATGTGAAGATGGAAGCCGTTGGTCGATCTTATCCCCAAACAACCATAAAAAATAATTTTGAAACGAAAATAAAATATACTGGGTTATTTATTTCATACTGCGTTGCATTTTCTCACTTAGCAGCAGTACTAGTGCTCAATAATTTCTTGGGGGGAAGGGGAGGAATAGCAATGGCTCGATCTCTCTCATGTTATGTAACTGAAATACAACATTTACTTATTACTCTAATGCAAAATTAGAGTGTAGATATGCGAATCTCAAATAAAAACACCCAAACAAAAGTAGATAAGTACAGGATATATGAATTTAAAAAAAACTGACATTACCTGTTACAATGAATCAATGATACGAATGAATATAACGAATTCCGGCAATATATCTTTTAAACCACCATCAAATTTCCCTGGCTATGCCGCTGACAGGAAAATTTCGATTCATTCAGTTGGAAGGAGGTAGCTTTTTATTTTTTTCCAAAGTTGTAAAAACCACTCTTGTCATCGGAATTATTCCATTATGCTTTTTAAACAAGCAAACACAGCAACAGTTTTTTGAAAACATAAGAACTTTTTTGAAAAACTAGCATCGACGTGGCTAAATATTTGGAGCAGCACATTGAGATGATATTAAAAGAATCATTTTTCGACATAATTGCGGAAGCTTGCTTGCTGTTTCTCCAGATTATATCTTTGCTCCAGATTAAATCTTTTCTGATTCAGATACTTCTCCTATAAACTCCGTAGGAGCCAAATAAATTGGTAAGAATAGATTTCTTCTTCTTTTTCCACATTGATCTTTCCCTTCCTTTGAAGTTGAAAAAATATTATAGCGAACCATCGTTTAAGATCGTCTCACAGTCACTTGCTCTGATTTAATACAGAAATTATTAGTTTTATCAAGCTGTTATAATGCTAATCGCGCTTCTAACATTTTTTGTTGTCTTGCTTAAGAAAACTGCGTTAATACATTATATAATTTTTCGTTTAACTTTGCATATACAAGGTAAGTCGGGAGGAAAGTACCAAACTCCGCTAATGTATACTACACATAAATCTATGACTAAAAAATCTGTAAAAGGCTTTACTCAGAACTTCCCTCGTCGACATTGTGACACTAAATAATTTTTAAAATAAAATTAAGTTAAGAGTAAAAATATCTTCACGTTTCTAATACATTACATACATTTTCAAATAAAAAAATGTAGCCCGCTGGGGGATTTGCACTCCGCCGCATCTTCGTAGCAGATTGTAACCACGTCGACTTTTCATCTGAGCCATCGAGACATGGGAACGAGTGCGGCGCTCGTCTCTCTTGTTGAAACGTTTCGACTCTTTTGTGACATTATCCTGTGCCTGTTGAGTTCTATTTTCGGCAGTGTAAAGCCTGACCTATGTAAAAATTATTACTTTTTTTATTTCAAAATTAACGCAAAAATAAACAAAAAAATTTTTTTAAGGAGCTCACCCTGTATATATTTGTCTGAAATTTTCACGGTTTCATGCCAGGTATATATATATAATGTAAATAGTTTTTGAGTTATACCGACAGCAAACAGACAGACAGACAGACGGAATTGAGAAAACTTGTTTTTCGTCTTTCAGACGAGGGAAGTAAAAAGCTTTAAAGGGCTTTACACGGAACATACCTCGCTGTACATTCTTGTCTGCATTGCTGGCAATCAGTACACCTTTCCGTCCGCGCCAGATGCATTCTACCCCCATCGTTGCACATTTCTGTCCCCTGCGATGAATACGGCGCGTGGCAATTGGTACATCTTTCAGTTGCGGTCCCCAGCAATCGTTTTTTCATCTCCCTTTTACGCAAATTATTATTCTTATCTACTTTTGCGTTACAGCGAAGATATGCAAAATTTTATATTCTGTTTTGAGTCAGGTAGACATATAATCCGCACGCAAAATATCGTCTTCCCCCAACAAATTGTTTTTGAGCTGTAACCCCTTCACACAGACTCACAGACAGATATATGGAATTGAGAACACATGTTTTTCGCCATCTAGTGTAGCTCTGAAAAAATCAAGAACACGATTTCAGCGCCTGGGAGCACCTCGGGCAGAACACTCTTTTAAAAATATTTTGATAGAAAAGCTCAATACATTTACAAAACTAGATATATTTGAATTCGCAATCAAATTCTCTATCCGAATACTAAAACATATACAGGGTCTTATATTTAAAAAAAAATTAAGTTATATGCAACTTCTGGTTAAACCGGAAGTCATATTACAATACGAATACTTCCGTTTTACTAAGAATAACCAATACTATATATTGCTACGAACAAAGTTGTTTTGTAACTCAACTGCACCTTTTATTCTTTAAAAGTGTAATCACCATAAAGCCTACCTTCTTGTAGATATTTTCTTGTATATAATTGTTCACTCGGCTAGCTCTATATTTCTCTTAATCTGCAGGGTAACTGTTGCATTATATTTGACAAGACACTGCAGTCTATTACAAAGGAACTTTTAAAAATTAAATAAAATATTTCAGAAGATAATATTTACATTTTATTAGTGTAATCAATTATAACCTTTAAATGACAATTATCAGTTTTGTTATTTAATCCGTTAATATAAAAGTAATTGTTGATGTTTGTTTTGAAGTTGCGGGTACTTTAACAATTTAAACAAATTTTGTTGATGACGCTTCCAATAATTAAGTAAATGTTTAAACTTTGGGTTTACAAAACCACTCTTACTTTATACATCTAACTTAAATGAATTCAAAATTTCTATATGCCTTTTTTTAATCTTTTGCATTTATATTGTTCGTAGCTCAGTACTGAGAATTGATTTTAAATTGACTCACTTTGCGTTTTTCACTTGTAGCCGTGTCTGCAATCTTCTCTGCTAGAAGTTGCCCCTGGAACTCGCTTGATCTACAGCTTCTGTGTCGATGCCTTCCAATTATAACGATAGTTCTTCAACTTCGATAACGTGCACTAATAATCACTTTTAACATTTTTCTAAGTAAATTCTACCCAGAGTTTGTTAGTTTTTACATTAATTCTGGATGAATAATTTTATATCTGTCATAGTTTATAAATTTTTCTACCCGCCTCCTTCTTTAATCAAAACATAAACAATTTGTTCTTTCCTTTCTTGGCACTCTTTTTCAGAAGGAACTTTTATTAATTACCAACTTAAATCAATCTAGTTAAACATTTGACAAAAGTATTTTTTTTGGGTTATCATTATTTATCTATCATTTTCTAAACATATTTGAAACTTTCCTAGATAATAAACAAACCGTCACACTAACAAAAGTATGTTATATTTCAGAACTTTGCAACATTCTGCAATGCATCTCATATAAACAATAAACAATTCTAAACAGTTCAAACCACTTGCTTTGGGTCATTCTATTGTCAATTGAGCTTCAAAACAGTGCATTGAATTTATATTTATATTATATTAATTGAATTTCTTTTATTTTTGCAAGTGTTATACCAATATTGGCCAGTTTTAAGTGATTCAACCTTTTATAGAATATTTTTCTTTTTACCATTTTAATATCATAGCAATATATACAAAATTTCATACGAATTTCTTCAAAAGTAGGAGAGATATATAGGTGTTTCCATACTTTTGCCCACCACTGTATTTGACAGAAATTATATTTGATTTAGCCACACATAGACATAACCCGCATGCAAAATATAGTCTTTAGTCTAACAAGTAGTTTTTCACCTATACCACCAGCAGACGGACGGACGGATAAACGGACAGACGGGCAGACAGACAGATAAACGATTGGAATCATATACCAGGAGATTTAAATCCGGCAGATTTACCATCCAGAGGCTGTTCCACAAAACAAATTGTCGAAGAGCAATGGTGGGAGAGTCTTTCCTGGTTATATGAGAATCCACAAGAATGGTCAGAGTCAACATTTGAAAAAGAGATAATTGAAACCACGGACATGATTGCGAAAACACATAAAAACGATACTGGATGGTACTATCAATACTTTTCCAATTTTCAAAGGATAACAAATATGATAGGCTGGATGATGCGATTTAAAGAAAAGGACAATGAAGAACGAAGAGGTTGTTTAAGAGTAAAATAACTAAACCGTGTCGAGAAAAAAACTAATGAAATTAAGTCAAACTTAATGGTACGAAAATGATTTGAAGGATATTAATTCTCTAAACACATTTTACGATCAAGAGGGTATCATCAGAGTCGCTACAAGAATAACTTTGCAAGAAGACAGCAAAAACTTCAAGTATCCAATCGTCTTACCTGATCAGCATCCAGTAATGAAAATGTTGATAAGAGAAAAACATGAGAAACTAAAACATACTGGTGTGAAAATATTACTGAACAACTTAAGAGAAGAATATTGTATCACAAAGGGCAGAAAAGTTATCAATAATGTGATAAAGAAATGTGTGACGTGTAGAAGATTTTCAGAAAAACACGTAGAAACAATTCCATGCCCATTACCAATATATAGAATTAGAGATGCTAAAACTTTTGAAATAGTCGGTGTAGATTATGCCGGACCATTGTACTTAAAAGGAAACAATAAAGTGTGGATTTGTCTTTATACGTGTGCCGTCTACAGATCAATACATTTAGAGATAGTATCGAGTCTATTAACCACTGCGTTTATACAAGCTTCACGACGTTTCATAGCGAGATGAGGTCGACCCACGAAAATATATAGCGACAATGAAACAAATTTCGTAGGGACAGCAAATATGTTGTCAACTATCAACTGGCAAAAAATAGAAACCTTCTCCACCATAAGAAAAATCGAATGGAGATTCAACCCCCCGGCAGCGGATTTTGGGAACGTCTAGCACGAATCATAAAAGATTTATTAAAACTAGTATTAGGAAGAACATGTGTAACGCACGAAGAACTTTCTACTATAATATGTGAATGCGAATCGATAATTATTAATCGGCCAATAACGTATATGTCGAATAGCGATCATACAGTTGCACGACTAACACCAAGCATGCTTCTGCAGGAAGTTACGGAAGTTGGAACCGCCGATCTAGATCGAACGGACAGAGAACATTTAAATAACCGATTACGCTATTTATTGAAGTTAAAAGAAGACGGAGACGTTTTCGCATTGACTATTTAGGTGCTTTAATAGAGAAGAATGCACACCGAAAAAAAACAACAGCAGAACTGAAGGTTGGAGAAATAGTTTTAGTTGGTAATGATATACAGAAAAGGTTAGAATGGCCTTTAGCCAAAGTGTTAGAAATTATACATGGAAAAAATAAGGTATGTCGTGTGGTTAAGTTGCAGACTGAAAACGGTCAGTTGTTAAGACCAGTTCAAATACGGAATTTATAAATCATATGTTTTTCTTCATCCATGCAACCTCACACTTTAAGATGTGAAGAAATCTCGGAAGGTGACTTTTTCACAATTACAACAATAAAACCCAGACCCGATTCGAAAACAAATAAAAATCGGATAACAACTTTTGGAGTTAGATTTATGTGTAGCATACACTACCGAAGTTTAATACTTTCCTCCCGACCCAGCCTGTATTTTTAAGACTCGCTTCAAGCCCACTTTTCAAGAACACAAAGTCTTATTCCAGGACGTGGTGGACATAGATGCAGATTCTTTTGAATGCATATCTTACAAAAAACAGAATCAGTATCGTTACCACGACAAAGAACTATCCAGGTAAATGATGAATTCCATATTTTCTTAGAATCGTTGCTTCGTTTTTTATCCTTACTTGACTTTCTATGGTTTTCACTGCCTTAATGGGGAAAACATTCTCCATTTGTATATAAACGCAACTTAAGTGAATGAGTTACTTTGATTTAATAAAAAAAACTTACTCAAATGTCGGCCACAGTGACGATGAAAAAAAAATCTATTCCCTAACTAAGATTATTCCCTACCCTATGTCACAGTATAAACTGCAATTTTGTATTAATTTGAAGTATGAATTACCACGATATGACCCACTACTTAAGAGTGGAGAAGGGCGCTGAAACAAGACACGAGAAAATCGCGCGAGCAAACGGTCCACCAACCAACATAAATTGTGTCCGTTCAAATTCAGAACAACTCATATAAAATTTCTTTGAGAAAATTGTATCTTGCATTATATCTAGAACTCGCAAGCATAAACAATCATTGTAGGTCCATAAGGATGCTTACACAAGTATTTTCAAAATAAGCTGGACCAACAGAGTCGT
The DNA here is from genome assembly GCA_940337035.1 of Agriotes lineatus. Taxonomy (NCBI): domain Eukaryota; kingdom Metazoa; phylum Arthropoda; class Insecta; order Coleoptera; family Elateridae; genus Agriotes; species Agriotes lineatus. Next base: position 32,645 of record CALNHX010010568.1, read on the forward strand.
AACGTTGAAGTTTCAAATTTTGCAAAGAGTGCATAAAGAACCAAAGGTAATGAAACACGCCAAAGTCCAGAAACTAGAACATCTGGGGCACATGATGGGACGTAAAAGAAATCTATAAAGAGCTTTACTCAAAACTTCCCTCAAAAGTGGACGTTGTGACACTAAACAATTTTAAAACTTACAGGAAAATATGGGTAAAAAGGTCTTCACGTTCCGAATAATACTGAAACAATAAAAGGAAACACTTGGTAATGCGAATTACATCAATTTTCAAATACAAAACGTTAACGACGTTGAGATTTTAAATTCAGCGCCTGTGAACGAGCTTACGAATACGATTTCAGCGATTGGTATTCGGCGACCGACGACCCCTCGCATCGGTGAGATGCGGCTGCCTTAAATGCAAGGCATTTATTGTTGAACTTTTTTAATCTTTTGTAAAATTTACCCTGTAACTGTTGTGTCCTATTTTCGTCAAGGGTAAAGCCTGAGCTATGTGAAAATTATCACTTTTATCTATTTTTTAGTTAAAGCAAAAATAAACAATATTTTACTTTTAAAGGTGTACAGGGTACCCCCTGTATATGTTCTTAACATCAATTACATTAGACATATCATTTGTTTACTGAAAATTACAAACTTACGATGTTCAGTTTTAAAACCGGTCACCCTGTATAGAATGATCAAAAGTTATTTTCATCTAATATGGCTACTTTATGAATGCAACTATAACTCACTTAAAAATCAAATGCCAAGTTTGACATTTAAGTATAAGCTTATTTGGATTTATAAATATGGAAATATTCCATAGCCATACTAGATGAAAGTAATATTTGATCATACTTTATTTAAGGGCTTCTACAGTTGCGGCTATCTCTCTTAACCATAATTTCCATTCTACTCTGTTTTCACAACCTCAATCTTTCTGTCCTCTTTTTTCCATGGCCTCATCTATTTAATTCCTCCAAGATCTTCTGGGCGTTTCTCTCTTATTCCGACCCTTGGGCTTCAATCCGTTATTTTTAATCCATCTGTCACCATGCCTTCTTATGTCTCCTTTTTCTATGCTTATTCTGTTCCGTATCTTTTCGTTTGGGATTTTATCTATTGGCGTTACTCGACAACACATTCTCCAGCATTCCATCAATACTATATTGATTTTAGATTTGTTCCTTTTGTTTAACACCCACTTATGTCATTATGCCATTATACTTTCTATAATTGTTTTATAGATTCTTGTTTTTGTATGTTTCGTCATGTGTCTGTTCCAGAGCACTGTGTTGAGTTGTTTTATACACGTCCTAATTTGTCCTAGTCTGGGTTTTATCTCTTCTTCTAATGTAGCATGGTTCGTTTAGTACACACCTTAGGTATTTATTGCTTTTATTGTTATGGCATTATTTATTTACAGATTTTTTATGAGTTCTTCTTTTGTGGTCAGATATTTCGTTTTATCGAAATTTATTTCAAGTCCTACTTTGGCATATTCTCCGAGCTTTCTAACCATAAAACTGAGATCGTCTTCATTCTGGGCGATTACTACCTAGTCAACTGCAAAACTTGGTGTGAAATTCATTTCGGACTGGGGCACCGATTTCCTTATATTTCCTCTTCCACTGCTTAAGTATTTGCGCCAGCAATATTTTAAAAAGTGTTGGAGACATGGAGCATTATTGTAGAAGGCTACCTATTGTTTGGAATTTCTTTGTTAGTACAGTATGACAATAAATATAGGATACCGAAGTTTGCAAACTTAATTTTTTGTGGTTAACAACTATCACTTTATTATTTCCAGCTTTGATGTCTATTGTATTGATGTATGACATGCTCCACGTGACCACCACCCCTTTGCAAGCATAGTTCCCTTCCAAGCATTCTTGAAGACTGCCTACATAGGTAATTTCTAAATAGAGGTTGACGTAAATTTTGGAAGTACTCTACGATCGCCCTCTCAATTTCGCAGTTGCGACTGACTGGGGGATTTTCATTGAAAATGTTGTTTTCCATCCTTCTCATTCTCTAGAAATTGAAATTTAACGTACTTGATACTTGGTCCGTTATTTCTGCCTTGTTAGTATGGACTGTTACAGAGGTTGCAAACAAAATGTTTTTTCTCGGTTGTAAAAATCTTGTTTAACACGGTTATTACATACTTTTAACGAGAAGGTGTCGACAAAAGATCGGAGTGGCATTTGCAGCAATTGTCATTTAAATTGCAACTGATACCATGCTCTTAATTTTGGTATCCTATATTTATTGTCATATTGTATTTGTCTCACCTTTATACGAGCTTCTAGCTACTCGGTTGTCTTTGTATAGCGGTTCTACGTCTTCAATTAGTTTTTCGTTTATTCATATTTCTTCCAGTAATTTCCACAGTGTTTGTCTAGGTAGAAGTCACAAGTTTTTTTAAAGTATATAAACGTCAGATGCACGTCCATATTCTTCGCCCTTTTTACTTTCCCATACCCATAGGTATAGGGAAGTCTTGGAATCATGAAAATTTTGGAAATCGAGATTTTCACAGAAATATCCGTTTTGGGCCTCTAGGAACCCAAAACAGTGGTTTTTAAAAAATGTCTGTCTGTGTGTGGGTGTGTGGGTGGGTGACGCTCCTACAGCCGAAAGTATTGCTCCGATTTTGATGCGCTTTGGAATGAGGGGGTGTATCGAAAATTCATCGACAATATAAGCTTTTCAAAAAAATCCGAAACCGGAAGCGGAAGTTACGCATGTTTTTTTGGTATCACTGTTTTCGTGATTAAAATTTTGAAAATTTTATCGCGCATAACGATAGAGGGTCATAAGACAAATCTGTTAGTTTTTTGCCGAACTCGCTAGGTTTAAAATGAAGGGCGCTATGATTTTTTAAAAATTTTGAGTTTAACGCCCTATTACTCAAAAACGGATGAATCGATTCAATTGATTTTTTTTTCTGAATAGTATATGAAGGCTAACATGAGGTGATATAAAAAGTGTTTTGAAAAATATTAAGGGGCCTAAATTACAAATTTTCAAAATTTTGGAAATTTTCTAAAAATCATTTCTCAAAAACTGCCCACAGGAATTTGTTTAAACTTCATACACTGATAGACCCCGAAAAGGGCTATCGATCTGTTTTTAAAAAAATCTCATGAATTATCTGTGGCGCCCTCTACGAAGCTTTGAAGTTTTAAAATTTAAACCCCTTTAATTAATAAACAAAACAAGATAGGTAGCTGGGGTTTTCACTGAATTTCTCAGTGCATAATGGAGCATATGAATATGCAAAAAAATATTACACTCGTGGATATATGTAAGCGCACCGGCCCCCTCCCCCTCTATTTTTGAAAAATATTTTTTTTATTCTAACGGTTGTTATATTTTTGGTCAAAGAATCTTTTTCCGCAAAAATAAAAAAATCGATTTTGTATGCCCTAGAAAATATAATTTCCAGGTACTTAGAAAATTTCACCTCGGTGCTACAGCCGTTTTGAGGAAAATAATACATAAACTAGCACAGTGGCGGCTTGTCCACTTGGCGCCATCTACAGAAGCTCGGTGGTCACGTTTTGAACTACACATTCTTTTATATTTACCCACAATTTACGTGAAAGTGTAAACGCTTATCACGGTGAAGACGTGAGTCATCGAGTTGAAATTTTGATATGTTGTAAAGACTATTGAATAAAGACGATATGAACAGTTTCCAGTATGGGAAAGTCCAGGGAGGTAGTCACGTCCACTTGTTTCTCCATTAGTTGCTTTATAAGGCTTATATATGATCTAAGTGTGATCTTTCAGTTCCAAATCCTGCCTGATTTTCTCCAACCTTACCTTGGATGCTGTCTTCTCATTTATTTTTTAAATATTATTATAAGTGTTACGTACGTCTTATAGTCTTATAGTTTTTGTTTCCGTCTCTCCTAGGACTTCTAGGGCTACCTGTGTAATGCTGCGCTTTACGGATTCAGGTACTTTTTCTTCTGCGTTTTCTTTTTCAATTGTTTTTTCTTTCCCTGGCTTTGTATTAGACGTTGCATTATACCATGAAATATCCATAGTAGACACTAACAGTTTGTGGTTACTTCCGCATTCAGACCCTCGTTTCACTCTGACATGTCACATCTTAATTAATGTATAATTTGTAACAATTATATATTCAATTATTCACTTCAGTTTTCGTGTTTCCCGCGTACACGTATATTCATGAATGTCCTGGTGTCTGTAGAATCAATTTGTAATGTTGATGTTTTCTAGTTCGCATCGTTCTATAACCTTTCTCCATTGTGATTTAGCGTATCTTCGCTAAATTGTCCAATTGTATAGTTATTTATATTCCTTTCTGTTCTTCCATTCAGGTTTTCTGCTAGTATAATCTATTTTTTTTACTTTTCCGATTTCTTCTTCATTGTAGCCATAAATGCTCCTTTCCTCTTTTATGGTGCTGTCGCCTGTTGGTCCATATGCTCCGATTATGGATTATAGGTTCCCATGCTATTATTGCGTTTTCCATTTCTTCTTGATTAATATTCCAACTCCAGCTTTCTCCCTTTCCTTCTTTCTGACGCCACTCCAACAGTGCATTCGTATAATTCCGTCTAAGTTTTCTATTCCATTTCCCTTCGTTTCACTGGTAACCAGTATATCAATTTTCCTCTTTTTGAATTACTTTCATGTCTTTATTTCTCCATCCTTGTACATTCCAAGTCCTACATACTACTAATTTTTTCTTTATATTTGTCTTATGGTTGCGATTTAAGGCTGGGTTTGCTATGTGACCTATAGCAGAATTGATGGCCCCCCTCCCATATCCGCTAGGACTGTCCGAGGAAGGTTTATTTATCGAAAAACTTTGTCGCTTAGTTGGCACGTGTACTGATGAAAAAATGAAAATGGAATGTTTCATTTCAATTTAAGAAAGAGGATTTGAAACGGTAGAATTAAGAAAACAGGAATTACCTATGTATATACAAAATACATCAATAATCATTGGAATTGGGAAGCTTACATGCCCATATTTTAAATACAATTGCCGAAAATCTTATAAAAGAAATATAAATAACACCAAAACAATTATAAAAAAAATTCTCATGCCTTGCAGAATAGAAATACGTAGAGAAAATCTAGAAAGTCCTACATGGACATATGGATAATATATGTGATAGTAAAAATTAAATTCCTCTGGATAACCGTAACGAACGCCAGTGAGTTTCCTCCAAATAACGTACATCAGAAGGTTGGCGTTTGAAACTTCCTGTTATTGTAATTAATAATGACTTAAGTGGGATTATTACTTTTAACTGTGAGAAGCATATTTATCTCTTTACTATAAACGACAATCACACAATTTAAATTCGATTCAGTTTCTCCCTCAAGCTGAGTATGACTCGGCCTTTCTTTATTCGTTTTATTCTGACCTCGTCGAGTGCTTCAATAATTTTAGCGTGATTGTCCGTAAAAAAACGTTATTGAGGATTCTGATCTTCATCGTTAACTTTTTGTATACAATCAAGTACAATTTCCTGGGTTTCCCAATGTTTCTCCTACTTTTGTGAGGACTTCATCAAGGGAATTTGAGATTAACTATGTAACAGTCTCACTATTAAAATACAATGAACGGACCTACACCATGACCATAAATGATGATTATGATAAACAACAACGAACTTCTAGAACTGGAAGCAAGATAAATCTGCTCTTTATCGACACCATTAAATTTGTTCGTTTCCGTTTTCACTCATGTTTTCACAAATTTACAGTTTTTACTAATTATTTGAAAGAAGAAAGAAGAAAATCTGATCTGCTGTATAGAACAATATAACTAGTGGAACGCTAGAAACATTTTTAAAATAAAATATTTGATAACGCTAGGTGCGATATTAAAAATGATGCAAGTTTATGTCATAGCTCCAAAATAAATAACAATGCATATAATTAAGTAATCCCAATTTATAAAGCATATATATGTTTTTTCGTATATTTTTTATTTTTTCCTACGTTTTCTCTGAGGTTCTCCGATCTCCCATTGGTTGATCTTAGTTTTTCAGTACTAGATATGTATTACCGTTCATTTCTTAAAAGCGGTGATAAATATTTTAAATTAAAGATTATGGCACATGACAAAACACCTTTATAATTAAGTCATACATGTAGTGCTAATATTTTCAAGTTTTCTATGAATGAAAAAGCTACTAATCAAAACGTCAATTTATTAAAACGAAGAGACATAGAAAGATACATTGAAGTTATTTACTGTACTCATGTACCGATAATATATTTGTGATCAAACAACTGATAGAGAAAAGGAAAGCATTCAATAAAGAAACATATAGCTTTTATGGACATTAAAAAACAGAGAATTGCTGTGAAAAAAAAATACTGAAACTATTAAAATCCTGTATAAAGAAACAAAAATTGTAATAGAACACGCAGCAGAAACTTTCAAAGAGATAGTTACAGATAAAT
>CALNHX010010569.1:0-39071 GCA_940337035.1 Agriotes lineatus
GGTAGTAATAAAAAATTTCACAAAAAACACCACATTGGAGAAGAAAATTAATTCAATAACCAGGAAACTACGTTATAAAGATCGTTGTACTGGTTATTTCATCAAATTTAACAAATTAAAAAACGGCAAGTAAAATAGCAACCATTCTCTGACGGAGAAGGCACTAGTGTACGTGGAGAAGACTACTGCGTTTTATTGCTTCTGAAAGCTTTACAATATTAATCTTGTCTTCAATCCAATTTAATACCTTGTTCCAAATTTCTAGCGGTGATTGTTTTATTCAAATACTCAAACGATGATAGCTCGCATGCCTCTATAATTCTTATTTTAACATATTTTAAAGGTTTTTAGAATCTTTACGAGACTACTTTTCTGCTCCTCTACTGATGGAATTTCTAACCGCTAGTCCTTTAATGTGCGTGGAGCTATATATGATTTTGGAAACGTGAGTTAAATTGTAGTTCACAATAATTGTTCCTCCTCTTTATTGCTTACATTCCGTTACAGACGATAATCACATTATCTTAAATATAAATTGTAATCAACGTGCCTGTAGTCATAATCCCAATGTTAACAATTTAGTATCCCAAATCAATTACAATAAAATTAATATTATTCTTCATAATCAAAGTTGGAACGATATAACACAATGTACTACTGTAGACGAATCAACCAACGCATTTATGGAAAAAATTAAATGCTTTACACAGAGGGAAATCGAAGCAACCAAAGTCAGGACAAAAAATAAAAAATAAAACCTTAGATTACTCATGGCTTCGTAATGTCAATTAGGCAAAGAGACAAATTACAAAAAAAGCAAAAATAAATGCCTTCTTTATAGAGGAATATAAATCATATAGAAATATATTAATTAAACTTATAAACGAAACAAAAAGCCAATACTATCAGGATCAGATAAGTAAATATAAAAAAAATATGGACTATTATCAATGAAGCTAGTAATACAAAAACAAAAAATATTAATACAATAAATAATATTCTTTCAGAAAACACCAACATATTAAAAACTACAGACAGAGAGATAGCAATAACAATGAATAATTATTTTAGTCAAGTTGGTGAGCAACTAGCGACAAAAATAACGTGTAATAACATTAAATTTCAACAAACACTAATGGGCGATTCAATATTATTAAATCCCGTGTCTGATAATGAAATTTTAAATCATATAAGTACATTGAAAGATAACACAACACCAGGACCAGACAATATAACTAACCGGTTATTAAACACAAACAAAATTAACCTGATCAAACCATTAAAACATTATTTTATATTAATGTATGCTTCACTACCGGTGTGTTCCCGACCGCATTCAAAGAAAGAGTTATTATAGCAATATATAAATCGGGCGATAAACTCTTCCATCTAATTACAGACCAATTTCGCTTTTAAGTAAGTAATTTGTCAAAAATTATTGAAGAATGTCTTACAAAAAGATTAGTAAGCTATCTTGAGAAGCATAAAATTATTAAAAAGTATCAATTTCGATTTAGAGATGGGTTGTCAACAACAGATGCTATATTTGAATTAACAAATCATATATAGTAATGGTCTTAGGCCCACGACTCGACTCTGCTAGCATTGCAAATTAATAAAAATTTCGATAAGCACAGAGTTGAGGTGTTTTATATAACTGCAATGCTAAACTTAAATTTCAAACAATAAATGCATTGGTAAAGAGATGCCAGTAATAATAAAGTAATTAAGTAAGGAACGCAAATGGAAAGCTTGTGTTTCACAGGGGTCGAAGTTGACTTGCAAATAAATTAAACAATAGGTTTGTGCATAATGAATAGCCGAACCGAAAGAAATTAATAGTCACAAAAAGGTTTGCTATGTGCAAGTAAAAGAAGCGTAGAATTCAATAAAGCTAGTGAGTGAAATTGGTGAGGATTCCAAAAAGGTAAAGAAGACAGAATGACATAACAATACACTGCCAAAGAACAATCTAGAAAACCAGGCATGTGAACATAAGAAAGCAATTAGAAAAGCAGGTAACAGGATATGAAGAAAGCAATTGAGGAGCAATGAACTCTTAAAATAATCAGTGCATTTAACGTGAGTGAAAAATCAGAGCAAATAATAAAACGTGTTTGTGTATGTGGCGCAAAGACACGATGTTTAAATATAAGAAACAGACAATAAATTTAGTTTGTAAGAAATGTGAAGATTTAAAACTGTTATCAAACTTTTTTCGAGAATGTATTTAAATGAACCAAAACTTATTTCCGTTTATATTGTAATTGTAACTATAGCAATAGTTTCTATTTTGTTTTAATAACGGGGAAGAACAAATGAAATAAATTAGAATTGACAATGTTAGCCTTGTGCTCCACTTCAATCACAAATTTTAATTAATAAATGTGCATTTCTCAAAATAAAAAGTATACCATTTTGTTGTGTGCATATCCGAGATTGAGTGATAGCGTTTGTGAAAGTTTCCGGCACCAAAAATAAAATGTTTACAAGTGCCTCTCCGAGGATCCAGCAGCCATTCCAGTTCGAGATTTCGACAACTGCGTCCAACCAAAATAAGAGTCCAGAGCCAGGTTTCTGCACAGCTTCACATCGGGCAGCACTACATGAGGGCCACCGCCAGCGAGAAGAGCGAGGAAAGCCGTTCCAGGGCCAGATCACCCCCAGGGAATCATCTCCGAGCTCATCGGAAGCCGCAGAATTGAGGTAGGCAAAATTCAATTAAAATATAAGAGTGAGCGGTCGAATTTCGACGTGCATATTAGAGGAGGCCTTACTAAGGAGGATTCGAGCATTTTCACGACCACAGCGAAGGTGCAGTTTGAAAAATAAGCGTTTCTCCAAATTTGAAGTTAGGCCAAGGTAAATCAGTTGCAAGCTCAAGTCGGCGTCCTTTCTGACGTCACTAAATAAATTAGTGCCTGAAACAAAAGCTGATAATTACCGCCAAAGCGCGAAAATATGAATAAATACCTTTTCGATTTTTTAATATTTCACTACTATTAGACGTCAAACAACGCAGACTTGCGTACGCACTCCATTTTGTAGATCTTTTGACAGTATTGCAAACATTTAGCCACCGCGTATTGAAACTAGTTGCGGTGAACAGGACCGTAATCAAAAAGCTTGTAATTTCTCAATCAACTAGGAATCCACCTTGGAACCTAGTTGTTCTAATTGAGCTAGCGTTTTATTATCATTAATTGCAGGTAAATAAAATATTAAAAGGGTATATTTATTTTGGGCAGTAAATAAGCACAGCTCACATTTTACCCAGCCTAATAAATGGATAACAGGAAAAAGTTCTGTACACAGCAAAATATTAAATCAGTGAATTGTGCATATTGGATTTTGCTCTAACTTGTAAATTGTAAATCAATTAATTAATCAATCCAGTTATTAGATTAGAGAGCATTCCATATTAATATATAATAACTTAGATAATAATCAAAGAATGATTGCAGTTTTTCTTGATTTGGCCAAAGCTTTCGATACTGTGCCACTTCGAGAGTTACTCAATAGAATGGAAAATATTAGCATGAGAGGAACAGCTTATGACCTTTTTGAAGGCTATTTAACCAATCGTACCCAAAGGCTAAAAATCAATAATGAATGCAGTTGATACGATCGTCAGCCGGAATTTAAAAATTAAGCCGTCAAACTCGTATCGATGGTAAACAATAAGCCATAAAAATCCCAAATTCTACAGAAACCAGCCCAGATGACAATTCTCGAGCCTTTGCATAAATCATTTTGGTAGCCAAGAAAATAAGGGCGGAAGCAATAAATTCCAAAATGCAGTAACAAGTCTGCTCAAAAAAGCTCAATCCGTTATCCGTCACTCACTTGTATTTGTAAAAACGTCAGAGCAAGTACTCGAAAACGCATGGGACGGGAAAGCGACAATTAAGCTACATAATGAAAGCATCCAAAAGTGTCCAAGCACTCGCCGGGACCATAATTTACGGAGCGGGGTAACAGATCCTCGGGTGCTCTAATAAAATCATTAAATTAACTGACCGGCGTAATAAAGGCCGAAACCAACCGTCACCGGTCACTGTCCAAAAAGAGCCCTTAAGGGCGCTCGGGCAAACTATTATATATGCAGAAACGGCAACATTTATTCTAATTATTGGTGCCGCGGAAATTGAACTATCCAGTGTTGCGTATCAAAAATGGCGCAAAACTACAAGGATGACGAAGGACTGCGACACTACCCAAAATCTAGCGAATTAACGGCACGCGGAGGGAAATTCATCCTATTCACGTCGGGTTTGAATTCAAAAATTAAATGAACACAACCGCATAATTCATCTCAATCACGTCGTGTTTAGGTTCAAAATTCAAATGGATTTTTGAGCAATATAATGCGGCCAAATTCAACCCGCTAATTAGACGCGCCAGGAAATCAGCTTTACGCATTTCACATACACATAATTCATCTCAATCGCGTCGTGTTTAGGTTCAAAATTCAAATGGATTTTTTAGCAATATAATACAGCCGCCTCCAGTCCAAATTCAACCCGATAATTAGACGCGCCAGGAAACGAGCATCACGCATTGCACACTCGCATAATTCGTCCCAATCACGTCGTGTCGGGATTCAAAATTCAAGTGGATTTACGAGCAATATGATGTGGATAGAATCAAGCCGCTAATCGCGCGCTAATTAAAACGAGCGGCCGCACCATAATCTGAGCATAGTGAAATCTTGAATCGGGCAATACAGTACGATTAAAATACTGCTCGAGCGCGCTAATTAAATTGCCGGGCTGGAATCGGAGCACCGTGAATTCTTAATAAAACCAGGCCGTGTCTAGTATCAAAATTTAAGTTTTCTGTCCAGCAAGACAATGCAGCTAAAACCAAACCGCTAATTAGACGCGCCAGAAAATTAGCATCACGCCTTGCACAATCGAATAATTGAGTATCCCCCGAAATCTGTCTTCGGGCCACGGGCCAATAAGCATCAAGGGAGCGGAACACAAAGGAGCTGGCCCCTTCAAATAGAGAGACCGTGGCCTTAGAAGGTCACTCTGCCTCGGCGGGTCGAACAAGCAGCCATCCAAGGAGCAACAGCCACCTCCAGGAGTTCCAGCCAACCTCGAAGGAAATCACCTAGCCTGGACTCCAGCCATTCGAGGTAATCGGCCCTTCTGGTCTCTGTCGTTCGCCGAGCTGCCGCTTCGCTGGACCTAGAGCGTATCACCTCCGTTGGACTTAGCACAGCCGCCTCCGCTGGACTCAGCCGCCTGCCGTCTTCGGGGAACTTGGACGTCGAACCACTTCAGCCGCCGCCCCCGAGAGGACGATCATCGGCCGCACCTGCCGCCTACTCGTTTCCAGGACGTCGAGCCACTTCAGCCGCCGCCCCAGAGAGGAAGATCATCGCCCGCACCTGCCGCCTACGCGTTCCCAGGACATCGAGCCACTTCAGCCGCCGCCCCCGAGAGGACGATCAACGCCCGCGCTTGCCGCCTACGCATTCCCAGGACGTCGAGCTCCTTCAACCGCCGCCCCCGAGAGGAAGATCATCGCCCGCACCTGCCGTCTACGCGTTCCCCGGACGTCGAGCTCCTTCAGCCGCCGCCCCCGAGAGGAAGATCAACGCCCGCACCTGCCGTCTATGCCTTTCCCGGACGTCGAGCCCCTTTAGCCGCCGCCCCCAAGAGGACGACAAGCGCCCGCTCCTGCAGCCCCAGCCGCTTCTAGAACGCTGCGCCCTTCAGCCACCGCCTCCGGAGGATCCCACCAGCATCCGACCACGGACACCAATCCGCCTTCTTCTTTTTCTGGGTTATATGTGTATATTCTCTGGTTTTAAGTTAATCTGTACACAATAATAACTATAATAAATTGTTCTCCGATTAATCAATTGTTTAGCAAAGGGTAATGCCTCCTTTCTTCCTTCGACTGCCGCCATTTTTTTTACCACCGCCCCGTTGAGCTAGTTGGAGGTGTGTTACAGTAACCCAAAAACGGTAACTTTCGGGGTGCCACAGGGAAGAGTTCTTGGCCTGATTTTCTTTTTAATATACATTAATGACATTTCAAAGGTATTATGGATGGAAGTGTGATATCTTAATCAGATGATACAGTTTCAATATTTGAAAATGATAGCTGGGAATGTACTAGAAGAAAATCAGAGTTAGGTGTGTCTAAAATAGAATGATGGCTAGATAATAATTTTTTAACTATGAACGATAGCAGTTTTCAATAAATAAAAATACATCACCTAGTTTTAAAAAAATATTGAAAACTCACAATGCTTAAAAAAATAGATAACAACTGTACTTGCAAACATTTTATTAAAAATTGTAATAATTTCAAATATCTCGGAGTTACCATCGACAGTAATTTAAAATGGGATGTACACGTTATTCAAATATGGAAATCAATTTACAAATTCTTACCATTGAAAACGTTTCTTTCGATTAAGCTGAACGACACTCGTCGAATCTATATTAAGGTATGGTATAATCTTATGGGCTGTGGCCTACAAGAATGTCACTAAGCTCATAGAAGTCACTCAAAACAAACAATAATTAAAATTATTTGTGAAAAAAATAGGTACTATAGAATGGCGCAATTGTTTAAAGAAACAGGACTGCTTAATATTCAGCAATTGTTTCAAATATCTAGCACCATATATTTACGCAAAGAACCGGATTTAAAATAAAAGTTAGGCATGTATATGAAACTAGAGCAAAAACCTTAAACACCCTATCAGATCTTTTGCAATCTAAAACTAAAACCCAAAACAGATTTCATTATCTGGCACCAAAATTATACAAACGAATTCCAAATGATATTAAAAATATTAAACCTTTAAAAACTTTTGCTCTTAAATCTAAGCCATAGATACACACAAGGGGTGCTATGACCTATAAGAAATTTATATTAGGTTCTATAATATATCAAGCAATTCACTTGCGTTCATTCCTAACCTGAATGAAAAAGTTAATACTTCCGCCGGCGGTAACGTAGCCGCAGTCCAACTTGACAGATGGGTAAATTGCAAAACGAAATTCCAGGTTAAAATACCACTACGATGTTACGTACAGGTAAAGCCTAAAGTGTCCCTGTTGCTAACGTTCGTTGTTTTACGTTTCTGTGGTTTAGTCTGCGTTTTTGGGTAGGTTGGTTGGGGACATCAGACGGTCCAGTAGGATTCCCTTTTTCCCGAATTGGAATCCTGACCATAACATCTGGTCTCTTCCCTTCTCTCGTCTTTTTTCTTTTAATTATTTTCTTCATTTGAAAGGAATGTTTCCTCATATAGTAATGTTCGTTTTCTTTACGAGATTTTGAGGTTTTAATATTTTGGTCTGTCTCTGGTAATTTGAAGGCGTCAATTTTTGACGATTTGTTTTGGTAGTTGTTGTATGGTCTGGTAAATCTGAATTTATTTACCCTCCCCTTTGTGAGGGGAAGATTTGTTACGCTCATTCTGTAGTTTTGCATGCAATATTTGAAACAATTAATTAGATTCCACTAAGTTGTTCTCTCAACGTCTCAATTTTTTGGCAGTGGTCCATTATGATATGTTTTATCGAACTTTTTCCACTGTCTGGGGTGTATATTACACGACGTTTTTGGAGATTTTTGATCTACTCCCGTCTTCAGGTAGTTAGTTCTGATAATGACTGATATTGTACGTCTTTATACGTAGAGTCATGCCTACCCCGGGACTTGAACCCAGGACCGCTGATCGCTGTGATTACTAGACTGTCACCTTTACCACTAGGCCACCAGAGAATTAGAAAAATAGTCTACTGCACATACAAGGGTAAGATATACATATATAAGTTTATAATTAAAATATATAACCGATCTGGTGACCTAGTGGTAAAGGTGATCACAGCGATCAGCGGTCTTAGGTTCAAATCTCGGGGTAGGCACGAGTGTACGTATAAAGACGTACAATATCAGTCCTTCTCGGGACTAACTAGAAACACCTAAAAACGGGAGTAGATCAAAAACTCCAGAAACGTCGTGTAATAAACACTCTAGCTAGACAGTGAAAAAGGTTCGATAAAACATATCATAGATTTCACTATTCCCATTTATTTTGAAATATCTAGTACATTTTTACCTAACTGGTTAGGCAACCCTATCATCACCTTTAACAATTTTTGAGCAAGCTACAGTTATCGTTATCAATTTAAACCACACTTTGCATTCCTCACCTTTTCTGATGGTCCATTTTTAAATTTTGGAACCTTTGATAAGTAGAATTAGCCTGTTTTTGGCAAATTTTCGGCCATTCCATGCCAGTCCTGTTTCGTGTAAGTTGGTTGCTTTTCATTGGGATTTTGCTTCGTCTGGCTCGCTCCGATTTGTGGAGGATATGTGAGGCATCATAACCCTCTGGAATTCTATGATGGCTTGTGTGCGTGATGCCGCCTGCATTCGCTACGCATTTGCGGATTTGTTTGGGAACTGGACTGGACTGCACGTATGGCTACTTTTCAACTCAAGGTTTGTTGTCTACGGTTTCCTCCCTTTCGCCCCGTAATTTACCTGGAAATTTGTATTTTTAGCCTTTCATTACGTAACCACGTGGAATTCTTTTCTACGTACCACTTGAAATCGTTTTATTTTACCACCTGGGTTTACATTACTTTCTAGAGTTCTTTTACTGCGTGGGACCATTTCTGCCATTTGGGGCCATGCTGTGTACGTGCGAGATGTGCTAGCCCTGTTTTGGCTATTTGCTCTAGGCTATCGATGCCCCTAGAGCAAGAATATTCCGCCGCCGTTGCGAGGCTTTGCGATGGTTCGCACCTGGCCTTGCTGCTCGGCAAACTGCCTGCTTGCTACGTTCACCCGTACGACACCTAGGTATTGCTTTGTACCTGGAAAGTTTTGGTAGTGTTCTAATTATGTATCTTTGGTATGATAGCTTTTGCTTTATGATTTGTGCTTATCTGCGTAATTATGGGTTTTATCAATTAAAGTACACAGCGGTTGCTTCAGCAGCCATTTTAGATTGCATTAATTTACTGCTCGGCCATTTAAGTAATTACTTTACCTGTACGTAACATCGTAGTAGTATTTTAACCTGGAATTTTGTTTTGCAATTTACCCATCTGTTAAGTTGAGCTGCGGCTACGTTACCGCCCGCGAGAATATTACCTTTTTCATTCGGGTTAGGAATGAACGTAAGTGAATTGCTTGATATATCACAGAACCTAATATGAATTTCTTCTAGGTCATAGCACCCCTTGTGAGATCTCATAAACTACATGTACCTCCCCGTCTAAATGTTAATTGCTGTAAAATCGACTTAGTAAGCCAACCCTCGGGATACGTCTCAACCTTGGAGAGGTCCGATACAAGGATTTGTCTGCGTCGACGACTTGGCGCCCATTCCCTTAGCATCTCTTTCAGCTTTGCTGGAACCACGACCCTCACGACGAGTTAGCCAACCTAGGCCGATATTTACCAGCTGGCAAAACACCTAGTACAACTTTCGCCAACAGGTAAGGCCGCCCTTCGCCATCCTTCATTACACTCATCAAAAAACTATTCTTAATTTAACAATAGATATAATAATAATAATATATTGGTGACACGCAAGTACATACCGGGTGTCCGTTCTCAAAGTCGAACATAGGCGATTAACATTGTATTAAACGTTTTTGCCGATTCCTGCTCGCCAATTCAACTTACAGGGAAGGTAATGGTATCAATGGAAAGATAAAATTATTACGCATCAAATGATACCAATAATAATATTCAAGATGCGATTTTTACTTTAAAATATTAATTTAAAACTTGAGCATTTTTAAATATGCCTAGCCTTGCTTCTCAAGTTCGATAGCTTTTGTCAAAATAATTGGTAATTAGTTGGCGTAAATCAGGTATTTTCTACCAACGTCTGTTAAAATTATCTACAGAAAAATGAATTATTTCAATGAAGAACGAGTTAATGCACTAATGTTAATTCCCTATGTTCGACTTTGAGAATGGACATCCGGTATATCGTTATAACAAAATCATATTATTATACTTGTAAATTAAACAAAATGCATCCTTGTAAGGATTTGTCCAAAAAGTTCACCTTGCACAAAGTCAAATGACTTGTGTGTGCAGATAATTTCTATTTTAGTTAACTTTATTTTCAGTTTATTGTGTCACTCTTTATCCATCGCTTAGCTTTAAGAGCAAACGTTTTTAAAGGGTTAATATTTTTTATATCATTTGGAATTTGGTTGTATAATTTTGGTGGCAGATAATGAAATATGTTTTGGCTTGTAGTTTTAGATTGCAACTGATAAGGTGTTTACGGTTTTTGCTCTAGTTTCATATACATGCCTAACTTTCTTTTTAAATTGATACTTATTAATAAGTTTATGCTTCTCAAGATAGCTTACTAATCTTTTTGTAAGACATTTTTCAATAATTTTTGACAAATTACTTAAAAGCTAAATTGGTCTGTAATTTGACGGAAGGGTTTTATCGCCAGATTTATATATTGGTATAATAACGCTTTCTTTGCATGCGGTTGGGAATACACCGGTAGTGAAGCATAAGTTAATTATATGTTTTAATGGTTTGATTAGGTTAATTTTGTTTGTTTTTATTAACTGGTTAGTTATATTGTCTGGTCCTGGTGTTGTGTTATCTTTCAATGTATTTATGTGATTAAAAAAATCATTATCAGACACTGGATTTAGGAATATTGAATCGCCCATTAGTGTTTGTTGAAATTTAATATTATTAGACGTTATTTTTTTCCCTAGTTGCTCACCAACTTGACTAAAATAATTATTCATTGTTATTGCTATCTCTCTGTCTGTAGTTTTTAATGTATTGCTGTCTTTTGAAACAATATTAGTTATTGTATTAGTATTTTTGGTTTTTGTATTACTAGCTTCATTGATAATAGTCCATATTTTTTTCATATGTTTATTGCCGTTACTTATCTGATCCTGATAGTATTTTTGTTTCTTTTATGAGTTTAATTAATTTATTTCTATATGATTTATATTTCTCTATAAAGAAGGGATTTATTTTTGCCTTTTTTTTGGTAATTAGTCTCATTACGAGGCCATGAGTAATCCAGGGTTTTATATTTAATTTTGGTCCTGACGTTTGTTGCTTCGATTGCCCTCTGTGTAAAGTATTTAATATTTTCCATAAATGCGTTGGTTGATTCGTCGACAGTAGTACACTGTGTTACATCGTTCCAACTTTCATTATGAAGAATAATATTAAGTTTATTCTAATTGATTTGGGATACTAAATTGTTAACATTGGGATTATGACTACAGGTACGTTGATTAAAATTTATATATAAGATAATGGGATCATGGTCTGTAGGGAATATTCTAGTATAATAGGTGTTGGGTTAATTTTATATTTTATATCCTTTAACTGTTGTCAACTGTTCTTGTCGGTTTATTGATTAATGGTAAGTACCCATGGGCAGAAAATGTGTTTTAATAGTCGTTAACATACGCATCATATTTGTTCGGTATGTTTATATTTATATCTCCAGCAAAAATTTCTACGTCCTGCGTTCGTATATTTTGAAGACATTGATTCACATCACGTATAAAAAGTTCAGTATTTGATGCATGTGGTCTATAAGTTGCTATTAACCCACAGGTTATATTATTTTTGGTGAATGTAATTCTACCTAAATTTGCTTCATCTAATTTCATAATTGAAAAATTACTATTTAAATATTTTTTATATAAATTATACACCCGTTATTTTGATTAAATTTGTTTTCATTGTAATAATAATCAAAATCAAATACACTGTAGTTTTTTTTATCGCGTTTTTGCATGTGTTTAAACTTTTGATAACATTTAAATAAACTAATTTTACAGATACCGCTGCGGCAACTATAAAATTAGATTATTTCAAATGTTAACAAAATGTTAAACACTCTTGAAAAAACGGTGCACGTAATATGTGCTGCAACGCGATATAAAAAAACCACAGTGTATATTGAAATTTTCAAGCGAATCCAAATTTCTAGTTTCTGAAAGTTTAATTATGTCAAATTTGCTCGTAATAGCTTCGATTAAAATGGAGATTCCATCAAAGTTTTTATTTAAACTACGAATATTTAAATGCATAAAATTTAAATGTTCTAATTGTGAAATATTTTCGAAGTACGAATGACATGATTCTACAGATTGCAAGAGGACCTTTTTATCAAAATCATCGCTATCCAATATCTCCATAAACTCAACTTCCGTCATTAAAGTGACAGTAAAAAACAAAAACTAATTAATTTTTGTTATGCTATAAATTTCCACGCATACATATTTAAAAAAACATAATCGTATAAGCAACAAAAATTCCATAATAAAAATTAAATATTGGATTTATAAACATTTAAGTACTAAAGTACCAAAATATAAAAGTTCAAAAAATACGAGAATTTAAAAAAATACAAAAATACTAATATACAACAATTACAATAATACACTGCTCAAGACAATAAAGGGATATCCCACAACACTTATAATATAAAAAATAATTGAAGTTATCTTAATCTGCATGTGTTCAAACTTATGTTTGATCATGGACAAGACAACTAAAAAATTAAGTAAAATTAAGTGAAATCATGTGGACACAAAAGTGCGTTCAATTAGAATATAAAAACTAGTTTACGACATGTGCTAGATAAGCTATTTGTATACAAACTCTGCATTAACTTCAAGTTACTGGGTTAAGTTGCAATATACTATAAGGAAGCATTACGGAGGCCTCTGCGTTATGTTATCGTTGCTGGGTCATATTTCACACACATTGTGTACCGACATTGCATTATTATGCAAACTGTCGTGGTTTCTGCTTATGTCAATAATAGGTTATGAGTACAAACAAACAGCAACATTACATACATTTAATTATATATAAGGACTTGTACCTGTTAATCAAACCAATATACTTCTAAACACTGAGTGTATTCATTTGCGACGAAGACACAGGCTGCAATTGTCTTTACAGGGTGGTTAGACCTGACCACTCTACGTCACATCTTATTGCAACCAAGAAATTTCATCTCCTGTCAGAAACAACCTGGTTCTACATATTATACAATTTATGTTTCAAGGTGCGAATTGAGCTAGTGTAAGTAATAGTTAAAGACACTCCACAAATCGAAGGCTTGCATAAAGTTCGAGGAGCATCGCGGAAACAGCGTGTTTCTTTTAAATACTATTTTTATTAGTCATTCTCTTTATAAGGCATCCGTTGATTGTTTCGAGCAGCATAGTATGCTTCTGTTTAATTGGAAACAATAGAAGCAACTTAATTTATTCACTACTTACTTTAGATCGTTTTGCACTACTAGTTTCTTGCCGTTCCTTGTAACTAATATCTCCTCATTCCATGTCCGGACGTTTTTGCTGCCATAGCGATTTATTGCTTTGTATAATAATTCCAGGTTTTTTTTGGGGAGGTCTACCTTTATGATTATGCCAGATGATTTTAAAGCCTTTTCCGCGCGAAAGATGATTTCACGGTCGCGATAACTTATAAACCGCTCAATGATGGATCTATTTTTACCTGCAGTGTTCTTTCCAATTCAATGACACCTGCTAATTTTCCACGGTTCCATATTAACTTTTATAGTACAGTAAAATTGCCGAAAAATACCCCGTCACCTTAAAAAAATTGGCCGCGGCAATTCCTCTTGCCCAGTGGTTTAGGGCCATTAAGCAAATAGCCGCAATCTTCAAAATAATTCAATTTGCTTTTTCTCGAGATCCATTGGTAGAACACAAAGTTATTGAACAAAAAATGTTGGATATAAAATTCTACACATTTTTTATCGCTGCCGCGATACCGAGAAGTTGGTATTTCAAACGGTAGAGGGCGACAAAGTTACCAAAAATCGGTTTCCGCCATTCTAGCTTAGTGGGGGTGTTTTTTTCTGAAAATTATGAATGTGCAAGTTGTAGTACTTGAAAAAATATGCACGAATCCCTTTTAATAATGTGATTGATTTAATAATCTCCAAGTGATAGCCCTTCAAATTCCGCGCAACGTGGAGAAGTAGAGAAAAGTAAATTCTGGGCCCCAACTAAACAAAATAAACAGAAAACGACAACATTTAATAATAATTATTATAAAGATATTTATTCAACATATAACAAAATGCCATTTCTACGATAGGTATACAACTGAAATAATATACGAGTTAAAAACCAAACTTAGATATCAGAGTAGAGGTGAATAACATATTCGACGTTATTAATAAAGTCAAAGAACACAGGCGCTAGTAAGAGCACCTAGAAGAAATAGATAAGAAGAGACTACACAAACAATATTTCCGATAACGAAAAAAAAAAGAAATCTAGGAAGGTCGAAAAAGAGACGAAAAAATCAGCTAAGATAAACATATGATCAGATGTAGTATCGCTACTGAATTCTTCCAAAGCTTGAAGAGGAAGAGAGAAGAATTGACTTGGGTCCAATAATCCACCACCGTCGTAGGTTACGGTTAATATATGACTTTATCCATGAAGCCGAACATTACAGGTTCTGTTGGCCAAAATGAAGTATCTTCGTTCTAGGACTCTGGACCATTAAATCGTTTATTCTTGGAGCTCGAATCCTAATAAATATTTTGAGTCTCAAATGATCTTGTCTTCCACGTTAAGTCCTGTTAGTAGCCATCTCTATTCGTCATTATCACTGAGCCCATAAAGTTCACCAAAACCAAAAACGAGTGGACTAATTTACTATTATTGAGTCGGCCCAAAATATTGTCTCCAACTCTATGCAAAGAGTTCAAACGAGCCTTGGCCAAAAACTGCAACTTGAAGTTCTAGTCGTGGAATAGAATAAGGATTTTGTCGAAGCTACTCCTGACTTGGCGGTCGTAAACGCTTGTTCTCATGTTGCGTCTCTCAACTAAGCATCTGAGAAAATTGTTAACTTGCATCTTAGAATTTACACCTTCAAGTTTTGAAGCTAGATGTTGCACTTCAGTCAGTAGTTTTTTAGTAGCTCAATATCGCATAGTATTCCAGTGCGCTAAATGTCCTGAACCAAGAACCTGGCTTTTATGATGAGCGGTAAAAGAAAACTCAAATGCTCTAAAAGTGACATGACAGACCGAAGAACACGTTTCTTGAGCGGCATCTCTCTCCAACAAGAAGCTTATCATTAACTTTTAAAAACTCAAGTCCGAAGGTGAACTCTTCAGATTCAGGATTCCAAACCAAACCAACTGTTTTTTCAAAGTTTCCATCTTGCATCAAGTCTTTTTTTTTTTATTTACTTAATTTACCAGATCAACAATTACAATTGTTTTACATGGCAGTGTTACAGAATTTAAAATAAAGAATGTTGTAGGGGCACTTCTTCACCCGTAGAGAACACTGTGGTTTAAAAATGTAATATTGTTACAAGTCACTCATTATCACTTCAAGTCTAGCTCTTTTGTCGACTGAGCTCTAAGCTTCTCAAAAATTAAGTGCATTGCTTCTTGCGAGTAATTCCTTATACATTGTCTGCCTTGCTATTATCGTCATTGTCTGTTCTTCCGTTTTTGTGTAGGTTAGAGCTGTTAAACCAGTTTGAACTGCTGCAATTAAGTTTGTTCAGTTGCCTAACAGCAGAATCGAATTGAGGAACGGGAGATGGTAAACTTCAACCTTGACCTTGAGTCCCGTAGCCAATCATCAATCTTTGACAAAGAATGACTAGCTCGTCTGCATCTGTCCTCTTCATCCTCGCATATTTGAAAGTCTTCTTTGAATTCCTTCCCCTTCACTTCAATGAGCTTGTTTGCCTTTACTCGTTCCTGAGCATCAGGAGCGGCCATCTTTTCCCAAACTTTTAGCTTTTATTTAAGTATTGCTACTCCGTCTGCTGCCAGGCCTCATACCTCATGTTTAGTCTTTCAATCAGCCGCAACTTGCAACCAAACTCTTCCCTTCCGCACTTCTAGTCAAATTAAAAACTCAACTATTATCATCAAGCTCGAATGATCCGATGTTCTAGCGGCCTGACTAGTGAAGCATATTATTTAAAAGGATCATCATCATCAAGGCGCAACTTTTAATTTTCTACCAAAATATAATCTTATCAAAACCAATTTTGAATTTAACAACAGCGCATCACTCTTTTTTGTCCTATCCAAATCCTTTCGGTTGGCGGCCATAGATGAAAACTCTCTCATAGTCAGGATACTAATTGCAGTGTGAGTTTTCAATTAATATATGATGGTGTATAGTAAAAAACCGTTTAGTTGAACCTCGTCTAACTGGTGATGAACATTAAAGTTACTTTAACAAGACCCCTTCCACTTCATTAAAGAGTTTGCTATTAATAAAAAAGTTGGTATATGGCAGCACATTCTGTTTCTGTTAAATTGTTAGATAGCGATTGGATAATGTTAAATGTGTGATAAACATCAAGCTTTAAAGAATTATCCAAAGGCAATAACTAGACTCCTGTAACAGTTGATTTTCGAGTAGGGTGTACGAGTATAAGTCAGCTTGGTTGCCTATTGGCTTAAAACTATGCATTGGTTCAGTTTAAGTTCCCAAAAATTTACTGATAAATTGGAATATTGACTGTGATTTTTTCAGCACCTCACCAAGTACGCTATTCAGGCATGGAATATGCATCTTTGCATTATTTCTTCAATTTGCTTTTTATTGCTTCACTGCAAATTTTATATCATTGCAGGTAAGCCACCATTTAAAATTATTATTCAAATTAGAAGAGAATTATAAAATAAGTTATTTTGATGGGATATTATCGTGATAGGAAGCCTTATACTCTTTTGAAAAAATAATCGCAGTATCACACAAGCTTATATAACTGCCACAATAAACATATAACTCAATTATATATCTTTTTCCAGGCAGAAAAGGTATCTCAATCTGTATACAGCTCCACGTGGTATTCAAAGTACTTCCCTAAATCGAGGCAGCCACTATCTTTAGTAATTGCTAGATCACAACGTACTGTAACCTTCACAGCGGGTGGATTAATTGATATAAATATACGAGCTCTATTAACAGTAAGTACCAGCTTTTATTTTTATTATACGAGTGACATTTCTATGTGATAAGTTCTTAGATATATTATAGATCAGTCCTATTTGATTATCTTCGATTAGGTGTGCAGTTTGACAAATTATATCAAACTTGAAGTGACATAAGTATATTAGAGACCAATTCAATTTAATTATTTTCGATCACGTGTGTCAATTTGACAATTCAGATCACACTTGTAGTGAAAACGACGCTAGGGTGATTGTCAATCACCATAGAAACTATCTAATTAAAATCCAGTAGTATTCTACGACAAGTAAATAATGAAGTGTAAAAATGTCATTTGTCATGAAAATGGCTTCTCGCTTCGGCAAAAAATGTTTTCAAGCAATTGATAATATTATAGAAAATCATGTTCCTCTACATATAAAAAAACTCCGTATGGTCTCTATTTAATGACTTTTGCCCCGAAAGAAATTATAAATTAAGAGGAGGACTCTCAATTAAAGATATCGCACTCATCCTGAAGGATTGGGCAGTAAACATGAGACAGAAAAATGGGGAAGAATATAAAGAAGCAACCGTAAAAAACTACTTGGAATATAACAGCTAAATTGGTACAACAAAAATTTCATCACGAATTTAATGTAACTTTTGATCCTTTCAGCAGCATAAATTTTAAAGGGCGTGATGCCAGAAATGCTAAACGAAGAATACTGCAGGCAATTCAAACAAAAGGAAGCAAAGTTCTGTAGCAATAACTGAAAATAAATATGTGAAATTGTGGAACTATGGGACGAAAACACGCCAGAAGGTTTACAACGAAAGTTCTTTGATATTGCATCTTTAGAACTGGCGTGGTGAGGGGGAGAAGATGTAAATTGTTTGGTAGAATATTTCAAGTTACAAAATGGTAATGATGGACAGTTTATAGGACGGATTGAGTACAACACCGTGTTTAATAAAACATGACAAGGGGGTGCAAGCTTCTGTGCAAGCAGTAAATGGCTAGTCTCTCGGCGCTTCGTGTTACCTCTACCACGGAAATAGTTGGCCCCGGATGTCATAATAACATCATGACAGTTGTTAGTCAGGTGGCAAGTCCCCATAAAATGTACAGCGACGCCTATAATTGGCCTAACGGCTGTTGGCTGAGTACAAAATAAAATAAAATAAATAAAATAAATCCCGATGAACAGAAATTTCCGGTAAGATTGTATCAAAAGTTATTATCAAAAAAAGATTACTCAATAAAAACAAACAGCTTATTCTTAAAAACAAATCCTAATTAGGGGTCCGAAAATGGCAAATGGTACTTTACCAATAGGAGATGTTATTATCTCAACAGACGAAGACCGCTGCTGAAAGAATTGGATTGGATATTGTTAATATAAAAATAGGAAATCATTCAAATCGTTCCACTGCGGTTTCAACCCTCGTCAAAATAATGTAGGAGAGCAGGAACTAATGAAAGTTACTGGAAATGCAAACAACAATTCTTTAAAACCATATTTAAATCTGGATGAAAGTCATCATCAACAAATCATCAATAATATGGGTGTAAATAAAATACAACAAAAAGAACTATTCAATCCCAGTAAACTAACGTTTTCAAACTGTACATTTACTAATTGCACTTTTAATTATGAGTTCAAGTTATATTATTTTATAGATAAATAAAAATGTTTATTAATGATTAAGTTATGTTTCAAGTTATATTATTTTATAAATAAATATATGTGTTGATTAATAATTTATTCATTCATCCATCATCTACAGCAGCTTTTATTATTAATTTATTTAAGAAATTATCTTCCTGAATTCACATCGACCAGTGATAAATCCTTATAATTTTGACAAATAACATCCTTGAGTTGCCCTTAAGAAATAATCCTCGGCTGCGCCTCGAGTTGTTTTTGTCACAATTATTGCGGGTAATTATAATTATCACTGCCCTTGGTAAATTATAGCTGAAAACAACTCTAGGGTGATTTTCAATCAGCATAGAAACTGCTTAATTAAGATTCAGTGGTATACTATGACAAGTAACTAATGAAGTGTTAAATTAGTTGTCAGAAAAATGGCTTTTCTTCTTCCTCTTATTATAGACCAGTTTGCAATTTTTAACTACAAAGTGGTTAAATGAGTCCTCTTTACTCGTAAGTTGGATAGGTGGCTAGTCTTGCCCATCGAAATCGAGGTAGAGTTCCCTTGACTACCACAAGTGTTAGCGTGGTAGCCGGGGAGCTTATGCGACGAGCTGGGTCCATATCATATCGTTCATATCGGCCAACGATCATATCGGCCAATTTTGGGTGTTCATATCGGCCAACCTGTTCATATCGGCCAACATCACATTTTGTTCATATCGGCCAACTTGTTCATATCGGCCACTTTTATTTTTGTTCATATCGGCCAACGCGATCATATCGGCCAAAGCTGGCGGAATATCTAAGAAAGGGGAGAAATCATATCGGCCAACGTTCATATCGGCCAACGATCACATCGGCCAATTATGGGCGTTCACATCGGCCAACTTGTTCATATTGGCCACTTTTATTTTTGTTCATATCGGCCAACTTGATCATATCGGCCAATGGAGTCGGTAACCGGAAGTAATACCGATACTAGCCGAAGAGCAACTTCTTCCGCTACGGTAACGTAAACCGACCGCCGGCGACGGACGCGCAATGTCTTATTTCTTATTATGCCTGTTCAAAACGCCCATCTATTCGATCGGGTGGCGGAATAAAAAGACGTGGAAAAAAACCGGGATAAAAAAAGCCGAGGAAAAAAAGCCGGCGAAAAAACCGACGGTACCTATATATCTATTTACCATATTTAATACCGAAATACTTCAAGCAATTGAATTCCTTGTTTGTATGTATTTTATCTGTAGAATTTACAAAATATAAATGATGGAGATAAGTACAGAAGACGTGACCAGATTGACGTTTTTTCGCGGGGCGGGAGGGCTGGGTGGTTGGAAAGGACATACTGGGATTTTTAAAGAGTTGCAGTCATTTCCCTTGGCATGCTGTCGAGATCGATCAATTCTGGATAGACTTCCCAAGGATTTACTTTCTCTTGGCAGAATTTCGAGATCGATAAGTTCTGGATGTAGTGGAGGTGCTACATGGCTCATTTAATTAAAAAACTGCAAATTGTGATTAGAAGATTTCCTTTGGTAGAAATGTAGTTTATGACTATACAATTTATTCAAGAAGGGGAGGCATCTCGAAAAGCCGTTAAAATTCAAGATGGCGGCGGTAATTTAAAATGGCGTCATACTATGGAATTGTTTCCAATTTTCTTACTATCCATGGCACAATATAGTGTTTGATGTCAATTTATATGTTTTTCAGGCCTACAATTTCATTAGTCATCAGAAATATGAAAAAAATTAATATAGGAGACTTTTCGTAAAGTCGTAAAGTCATATTTATAGAGTAAAATTAAAGAAGAATGAATACCAAAGATCTGTTTTTATTAATACCTACTAATACAAGATTTTAGAAAAATTGACTCTTACATTTAAAATTACATACTTTATAAACTTCAGGTTTTATCATATCATTTGTCACACTCGTTTTTGCAGTTGCATAACAAAGTGATAGTCCAACCTTTCGACAGCCACACTTATTTTTACAGATTTTGCACATACATTTTATTAATTCTTGACAAGTATCTGCAATTTCTGGTAACTGTGACCATTTTATTTTCCATGATACATCATTCAATCACCAACCCCATTCATTTGGAGGTGTCTTTATTTCTCGCTGGTCTGCATCTCTCCAAATGTACCCAGCTTGAAAAGCACTCCGTAGAACATGTTGTTGTAGTGCACCCTTTGTTGGTGTGATTTTTTTGTCATAAACAGTTCTTGTCTGGCATCATTGACACTTTGGCTATTAATTGCTGAACAGTACAACAATAACACAATTTTTTCTAAAATATTTAATATATTTTCAGGAATAGATGTTTGCGGTTTTGATGTGAATAAAAATGCAGTAGTAGCTTCTTTAAAGAAAATCCATGTCTTTTAAAGTTGATTTTTTTATTTTCCCGTGAAACCAGAATTGCTTTCACAGCCTGTGAAAGCGTGAAATCCAAGTAAAGCATTAGCATTTTCTCTTCCAATTATTGCAGCTATAGCATGAACGGGAATAAATCTATATTTCTTCCCTGTTCCAAATGCAACCCAGTGTTTCCACGCTTTTATCTGACAGTTCAAAGAAGTATGCAATTGCTAAAACCATTTTCTACATGTCTTTGAGATGAAGTATTATCCTTGAATCTGCTTCTTCATGACCAGGGCAAGTAACTCCGATTAAGAAATTCACAGTACTGAAATTTCCTTCAATTTTATCACCTGAAGTAGTAATAACTTGTATTTTGTTTATGTTATTCATTGCTAATGATCCAAGTAGAGAAAATAGTTCTTCTTGGTTATTTGAACTTCTTAAAAATTCTTGCCAATTTGTAGGTAATTTGACATGAGGTAGCACTTATCTCCTGGTTCCTGTCCCCTCTTCTGTCTGGTTTCACCTTTAATGCTCGGAGTAATGTACCTGTCCCAAATCAAATCAATTCTACCACAGCCAAAACTCTCAATGTCGTTACATATGTGAGGATGAAATGTGTTAATATAATAATCATTAAACGTATTTGAAGACCGATGAGGCTTTAAAATGTTGGCAAGAACTGCACCATCATAAATTACAGCATCACAGGTTTCTGGAAAGACAATGTCACTTTTTTCAACAATTTCCTCTAAAATATGTGGTAGATCACTTTTATGACTGGGAAGAAATTCTCCATTACTGGGTGGAAATCGCTGATTTTCGAGTTTGAAAAAGTCCTGCATATCTAACTGACAATTCTGTGTAACTATTAGGAATCTGAAAACAGCTGGATGTCTGTTTTTAAAATCTTCAAAGTTTCATTTTTCTTGCTTATGCTTTTTGTTTGAGAACTGAAGAGGGGGATTTTGTTCTTTTTCAAAGGCTGAAATAGTGTTGAGGAACTTTTTACCAGGCGTTCCTCAATGAAACTGTGGAACTGTGTAATACCAGTTGATTCAGCTAAATAAACAAATGCACTGATATCCTTATCAACAATAACTCTACTGTCCGAATTTTACACTCAAACTCTTGTATCAAGGGACAAATTTCCGGTTCAGCTACCATCCAACGTGTTAGTGCCGATGGAACCTGTGTTAACCCTACTGCAACTCCATCTCCTTTCACTTGAGTATTGTTTTAATCGTGCGCTTGATCTATGCTGATAGCTGAGAAGAGTTTGTTCGATTTTCCTTTTGTACACAGGAAGGACATCTGTATGCCCGCATGATCTGATACTTAGCCTATTTTTAACAAGAAAAATGAACTTGTTGGCCTAAAAAACATATAAATTGACACCAAACACACTTTTGTGCGATGGTTAGTAAAAAAATTGCAAAACAATTCCATTGTATGACGCCATTTTAAATTTCAGCCGCCATTTTGAATTCTAACGACTTTTCGAGCTGCCTCCCCCTTCTTAAATGAACTGTATAGTCGTAAATTACATTTCTGCCAAAGGGAATCATCTTATCACAATCTGCAGTTTTTTTATACCTAGCACCTCCACTAGATGTACTTTCTAAGAATTTTCCTTTTCCCCTTCGCTTGATTTCACGATCGATAAGCTGTGGATGGGCTTCCAATGGCATGATTTCACAAATGTAATAAAATTTAATAAAAACAAATAATTTGGAGTGCTAAATTTTACATAAATAATTGTACTTTTGTTAAATAAATGCTACTGAAGTAAATTACTTGCCATTGCCATTTAAAGTTAGTTACCGCCTTGTTGCTATCTCATATGCATAATACCTTTCTCTCCTATATAAAAAAATATTTTTTAACTCCAAAATATATACTCGCAAACAAAATTCCAATATTGAGTCACTTGTTTTGACGGGATTTTTCAATTTATGACTGCTCACTAATAATGCCAGACAAATAAAAAGGCAAACCACTTATCAGCCTTCTA
The DNA here is from genome assembly GCA_940337035.1 of Agriotes lineatus. Taxonomy (NCBI): domain Eukaryota; kingdom Metazoa; phylum Arthropoda; class Insecta; order Coleoptera; family Elateridae; genus Agriotes; species Agriotes lineatus. The sequence goes on from CALNHX010010569.1 coordinate 23,019, forward strand.
TTCAAAAACTTAATAAGCAAAAACTATAAATGTATAGGTACGTAAAAAATTAACAAATCTAACCTAAAAATTTTTTTTTTAAATAAAAAAATCTTTGAGTTTGGTGGATAATGCACATTTTTTACTGAAAATGTGTTAAATACATTTGTATATTTCAGTCATTAATTTTCCTGTAGCTATGTGGAAGTAAACCGTACGTAAAACGGTTTTGTCTACGTTAATGCCATTTTGTAGCTTACTTTTGGAACTGCAGAACTTCTTCCACGGGTGCTTTTTCTTGTTGCATTTTGTTCGTTGGCTTTTTTCTTAGGATATTTTTTATATTTTTTAGTAGATAGTAAGTCGAACTTGTTCTGCAGTTTCATAAAAAAAGTGTACATTTTCCCGATTCAGCATAAAAATAATGTGTATTGTGTTGTTTGACCCATCAGCCGTAACTATATTGTTAAGCTTGAGGCAGAATCTCCATGTAATTTTAATCCCGTCTAATGAATTTTCTAATACCTACGGACTGATGAAGCGCACAAGGTTAATGGTTTACCATTCCTGGAATTTCTTAAATATCTGTACAGGTCACAGAAAGTAGATTGGGTGCCAAGGTAGGTCATGAAAGGCGCTGTGATCATATTTGATGTACGTACAGTGGCTATATACAAGACAGTGTGGCCATAGGGATGTCTTCGCCGCTATTGGTCGACGCGAATATCCGCCATTAACAGGCAAAATATTTAGTTACTTTTAAGTTGTTCTCAAAGAGGTTGGTAGAACCTGTTCATTGGGTTATGGAAGAAAATAAAACCTTTCAAATCTGACAATTGTAAATTGTCAGTGTCAAATAATTCATTAGCGTCACAAGCGGGTCAAATTTTATCATCTATTGCCCTGAAAAACTAATATTCTGCACAGTATTTAAATGTGACAATTTATAATTATGCTATTGTTGTAATAGCACAAGATGCGTTCGACTTGGAATATATGATAAAGAGATTACATCGGTGCTACGATAAATGGGGCCTTAGCATAAGTTTAGAGGAAACGGAGTATTTAGTAGTCAACTCGAAAGCACAATATGAAGTCTTAATAAATGAAGATGTCGCAGTAAGACAAGTAGAAAGGTTTAAATACCTCAGTGCTGCAATACAATCGATGGAAAAGGTTTGGGAACAGAAGAGATCAGAACTCGAATAGTACAAAGTGCCTACTTAAAATCAATTTGATGGGACAATACTATCTCTAACAAAAACAAAAAAAGAAGAGGTAAAGTAATGGTAGAGTCGATGCTATGTTATGGCAGTGAGGTATGGACTGTAACAGCGGAAATGAAACTAAGACTAAAGACAGTTCAAATGGACGAAAAAGCGCAAAGGTATCGAGACGAGATAGAGTGACGAACGAGGAAATAAGACGCAGAATGGAGGCACCAGAATCAGTTGTGGACAGAATTGGAGAATGGATGAGACGACGTGGCTTATGAAGATCTTTAAATGGTCGCCGCCGGTTAAGAAAAAAAGAGGTGGACCACGCAAACCGTGGAATGAGGGTATTCGGAGAGCCATGGAGGAACCTGGAAGAAGACCAAGCACAGAACAGGGAGGTTTGGAGACAGGGAACAGGAAGACGGCATTTAGCTGTATTGTAAACTAGCATAACTGAACCGGTTGTAAACTTCATGTAACACCTTAAAGCACTACGAACGAACGCCAATGAGAAATGTCAATGTCCAAAATAAACACTGCACGTGTAACTAACATCAACTAGTTAAAATAACTAGCGCCAAAATAATGACTACTCAAAAACGTTCGATTATTTCGAAAGGCACTGTATATCTCTACGCTCAAATTTGCCTGTTAATGGCGGCCCACAATCGTATGGCCACACTGTCTTGTATATAGCCACTGTAATTTGATGAATTGGAAATATGTGGAAAGTTGTCAAAAACATACAAAGTTAGGTTATATTTTAAATGACAAGTAAATAGAAAGGGCGGGTAGAGAGACTTTGTTTGCGCAGTGACTAACGTCATATGACAGATTCTTTGTGTTTTAAAGTGTGGAAATTGCTGTTGCTGGGATAGAAGGTTTAGCAGAGCCTGGTTGTTCAACGTACATCATTATTTCCGCAATCCTATTAACATTCAAGAACTGATAATATACCAATACCGCAATGTTGCGTATGCCTCTGATTTATTGTGTCATTTAGCTTAAATAAGGTTAACAATTTAATGTCAATATGATAGATGTAAAAATGTTACCAATACGAAACTTGAAAATTACTAGATTCTAACATTAGTTCCGATTTTCACCGCGTCCCAATCTACTTTCTGTAACCTGTACCCCTATAATCCCAACAGTGACGTTAGTATAGAACCTATAAAGTTAATAAATGTTTAATTGTTCTCTGTTCGCAAGACTTGAAAACTGTATATTCCCGTTTTAACCCTCAAATTACACTCTTGACCTTCAAGTGTTTAAATTTATATTAAACCGACTAATATACAAGAAGCTGCTTCTATTATGCAGATAGCTATTTCATCAACAGTTTAATTGTGTTGATTGTTGACAGCAAATTTTCAACGTGTTTGCAGCATTTGTTTAGCAAGTTTTCTATAAAAAAAGTAAATTCGCAGTAAGTCGTTTGACACCAAAATACAATTTCTTCTTCGAAGTCCTGTAAATAGTACAGATTCTTGACAAGCAACAACAATTCTATACAGTAATTGCAATTTTATGTTTTATTAATGTTTTGTAGTCAATAATTTAATAAAATATCCACCAACAAAATTCCAAGAAATTTTTAATTGCTGGGCTAGTTGTTAGGACGTAATGGAAAAGTAGCCGCTGGAAAAATCCCCCGGAAAAAACGTCCCGGAAAAATTCCCCCGAAAAAACGTCCCGGAAAAACGCCGCAAGGAAAAATGCTCCCAGAAGTAAATTCCCCTGGAAACGCCAGGAAAACGAAATCTAAACTACAAAATGACATTTACGATTGACATTTAAGTTCTGCTTTAACATTATTGTTTTGTTTTAAAAAATGCTATACTATTGAATCTAGGACCAAAAAACCCGGACAAATCATCCCGACAAAGAACCCCCGTACAAAAAACCTGCGTATAAAACTCTCCAGACGGAAAAAACGGCTAAACGTCAAATTCATTTTAAATTGTTTTCATTTCTGACCAATCCCGTACCTCAACGCGTACACACCAATAGTTGATCCCTTTAGAATTTCCTAATGTTAATTTTCATATATCGGATACACTGTAGATTTAAAAAGGTAAAAAGATATGATATTTGAAAACAAAGGATCCCTACATTGTTTTAAAATTTTGACAAACAAATGAACTGTGACGTCGAATAGAAATGTTGGATTTACCATACCCTGCTTGTGTTGTGTTGCCCTCGAAAAGTTGACCTCATAATGTGCAAATCATTTTCCTTTAGCTCTAATAATAACGAAGATTTCCATTTAATCGAATCGAAAATTGAACACCCAGTAAACATAATATGTTGGGGTTTTGATCCGGGTTTTTTTTGTACAATTTTGTCCGATTGGATTGTTGAAAACTCTCTACACAAATCGGTTTAGAGTTTTGTGCAATTACAATAGTGGAAATAATTGTGATCGCTTAAAAAATTAGTTAAACATTTTATTTTTATCTAGCGAGTTTATAATTCAACCAAAAATCAACATTTAAATAGGCTGTAAATGGAAGAACCTGCATTTCCTAAATTATAAATGATAGAGACACATTTTTATCCAAAAATTATCTTTTATTAAAGAAACTGCTCTAATTAAAATCGCTAATCATGAAATTGGATCCCAGTTTTCATTTTTCGTATATTTCGTAGTTGTTATAATAACGGCAGTTGAATTTTAGAGGTATTCAACTGGAAAATCATCCATCTGACATCAATACACATTAAAAATGTAATAAAAATGTAAAGTTTGAAAAAATTGTTAGATCCGTTTTGAAACACAAGAGTAAACATCATACTTCCGGGTATGCGATTTTCTTCAAAAGCTTGCTGTCTCATTTAGATAGTACACAAAACTTATATATGAAGTTTCAACGCCATACCTCTTTTCGTTTTTGAGATATTCTGTTCACAGACACACAGACCAATGAGCAAAAATATGTTTTTTGGGTTCAGGGGACTCTACAACGTGAAGATCTGTTGAAAACTCAATTTCGAATTTTTGGGGTGAATCCAATACTTCTTTTATTGTAAAAGGAAGTAAAACCCGTCTCCAAAACTTAACTGTGTGTTATTTACTGAATGGTTAGTTGTATATAAAAAACCTGCATTATCTTTATTGTAGAGAATTTTTTAGCCTTCATTTTTTGTAATAACTAAAAAAGTCATACGACCCATAGAAAGCGAGATATTTGCGAAAAACTTATTTCTGTGACCTTTGACCTTGAATAACTCAAAGCGCAAGCGCGATATCGATAAGGACTTTTGGGACATTATTTGTAATGTCAAAATAAAGGTGTATGCAAAATTTCAGCTCACTTGGATTTTCTCGGCAGATGCTGCGGTTTTCCGTCTAATGTAACTGGACTAAAAAGCAATTTAAACGCTCTACAACATTTCGCGCTCGTAATATAAACAAAATTTTCAGTAATATTAAAACATTAATTAAAATACCGTTAAAATTATTGAAATAAAATTAGATAATAGTATATTAAAGGAAAAGTTCTATAAGGCAAGTTTTTTTTGCAAGAGTTCAACTATGGAAAACGAGACGCGCAGCGGGGGGTTTAACAAATAACCATTTCAAAAAAGTCCTTATGAATCGATTTTTTTTCTTAGTGGTGTCGCTAATATTTGACATTTAAAATTTTAATTTCACGTTTGAATACAACTTTCCGTTGCACTAAACTTTATTAAAAATGAATTGCGAGGAAACTTTTATGCCAGGATAGTAGATATAAAATCCAAAAATAACATCGCCCTTATGAGCAAGAAATAATATTGGCCGATGTGAGCGAATAGATGGACGTTCTGAACAGGCATAATAAGACATGGCGCGTCCAGCGTAGCGGTAGAAGTTGCTCTTCGGCTAGTATCGGTATTCCTTACGGCCACCGCCTGCATTGGCCGGTATGATCGCGTTGGCCGATATGAACAAAAATAAAAGTGGCCAATATGAACAAGTGGCCGATGTGATCGTTGGCCGATATGAACGTTGGCCGATATGATTTCTCCCCTTTCTTAGATATTCCGCCAGCGTTGGCCGATATGATCGCGTTGGCCGATATGAACAAAAATAAAAGTGGCCGATATGAACAAGTTGGCCGATATGAACAAAATCTGATGTTGGCCGATATGAACAGGTTGGCCGATATGAACACCCAAAATTGGCCGATATGATCGTTGGCCGATATGAACGTTGGCCGATATGAACTGACCCCAAATCAACAGTCAACCTTAACGTTTTTCAAGCATAATTTAACATAACATAATACTCGAAACCTTAATGACATAATATGATATTATATTGTCTAAGTTTATGGACGTAGAAAAGTATAGTATGTATATAAACTCGTCTAAACACTCCTTTATTAAACACCCCTTCCTTACGCTCCGGTTGTGCAAAAAAAAACTCGTGACTAAAGAGACGTTTATAAAACTTGTTATATAATATACTATTTTTGTCTGATTGAAAAGGTTAAATTAAATCTCATAGTACCCTCTGTTAATTTTGAATCGAATATCACATTGTGTTTAACCAACCAGTTCTGAATTTCGCACTTCTTGCACAAATGGAGGAATTTGATCCAATTGCACAGAATGGCATGCAGCATTATCCAAAACAACCACACTTTTTCTTGGAAGCTTAGCTAAGGCATGAATAACATTGTGGCATGGTAATATCGGTTATTGTTTTTTGATTAAAAAATCGCACTCCCTACATCCAGCATGTAATGTGACGAAGCGCTTGCTTTAATTTTGTTCCTAATCGTATATTCTTGTCTAGCTATAGAAGAGACTTGCTAGAAACTTCCAGAAAACATTACGCAGGAATATACGATTAGGAACAAATTATACTAGAACAACTTTATTCAATCAGAAAAAACATCTCCAAACAAGATAAACAGTCACTACTTACGCTAAAAACTGATAATACAATTAACATTCTACCTGCAGACCAAGGTAACGGCACTGTAATGCTGGACAACCACACATACAATGAAAAACTCATGACACTCATCAGTGAAGGACAACGCACTAAGCTTAAGAAAGATCCAACACATACAATAGAAGCAAAAATCTACAAAACATTTTACAAGTACAAAGACGAATTCATAGATTTTGTAAGACGTACACTAACACCACACTATAGTAAACCTCCTCACTTTATAGATTGCTAAAGATACACAAAACAAATGTATCACTTAGGCTAATGGTTAGTTCTATAGATTCACGATGTCACAGTTTAGCTATATTTACTTAATATACTTAACTCATTATCAGGAAATACAGACTCATATATTAAAAACACACCGCATTTGCTTGAAAAACTTGAAGAAACAAATAGTAACACCCAACACCTAATGGTTAGTTTTGTTCACGAATGTTCCAGTAGACCAAAAACTTAACATCATAAAGCAAAGACTACAAACGATAACACATTACGGACACGAACAACATTAAGCATTGACGCCAGTATCGAACTTTTAACACTTTGCATTAAAACAACATCTTTTCAAATACACAATAAACTCTACCAACAAGATTTCGGGATGGCAATGGGTTCCTCTTTATCTCCCATTGTTAGTAACATTTTTATGGAAGACTTTGAACAACAACATGTCTACACATACACAAGCAAACCAATCGTTTGGTGGAGGTATGTTGATGATGTTTTTGCAATTTGGCCATATAGTATTGATGAAGTAAACATATTTCTTAAACATATTAACAGTGAAGAAACCTCCATCAAATTCACATTAGAAACAGAGCAACACAATCAGTTACCTAGTGTTCTTGATAGACTAACCACACGCACAATAAATACCTTTGAAACACCAATAGATACTTACATTTTAACTCCAATCGTCACAAAAACATAAAGACAGGTGTTATAATAGTTATTTATGTATTAAGGGCATAATCAATAGATTATAACACGACAGAATGTTTAAAGCGCGACGTGAAGCGGAGAGCTTTAAATTTCCCGAAAGCTATAATCGTGATTAGGCACGTGGTACATACAACATTTTATTTCATTTTAGTCCTCAAAATGGACAAAATTCAAGGATTCAGTATTTTGGCTACAGACTACTGCGTTATCGTTGTGCTGGCGCTGTGAATTTTTGGTGTGCTACGGTTTCTATTACATTGTTGGTGCTTGTTATACTGCTTAGCAACTTTATAGGCCCTAGGGCTATAAAAGCCATTTTACGCCCTCTATCGAGGGCCAATATACAAGATTATGGTTCCAAAATAAAATAAAAAGGCTTTACGATAGAGCCAAAGTTGTTTACTCTACTAACGAAATCTTCAAAAAAGAAAAAGAATTTATTATATATGTTTTAAAAAATAACGGTTAACCCGAAACTTTTGTTAGGAACATTTTCGATACACGAAACAATAACACTCTTGTAGAGAAAGACGATACTCAAAAATACAACACCCTTACTATACCTTATATTCCAAGCATGTCGGACGAAGAACAACATTCAAAGAATTGCATATATAGTATCCTTGTGAATTCGGGGAATACTATATCGGTGAAACATCAAGGTCTTTAGAAGTTAGAGTTAAAAACACCAAAATTTGATCAAGAAATACAAGATTGACAAATGTAAAATATCAAGATAAAATATAAAGAATCGATATCAACTAGACGTAAAATCAAAGAAACTGCATATATTTTACTAAGCAAGGGCGAATGCGTGTCCACACATTCAATTGATTTAAATACTGGTTGGCTATCCATTCTTAAAGATGTAATAGTAGAAAGAGGGCAGCTTTCCCCCACCCCTTTTAATTGATTCGTGGCCGATTAAATTAATCCACATATGATTGATCCAATTAAAACCGCGGATTGATCTAATTAATTTTCGCGGATTGATCATATTAATTTTCGCGTTTTGATCTAATTAATCACATATGAAGTTTGATATTTAATTTTGATATGTGCTACTGATTAAATTATTCGGCGGCCATTTTTAATTTGCTTCTGGAATTACGCGGCGGCGCGCATGAAAGGATTATCGAGATTTCCATTGTCCCTGCCTACTATATAGCTTTCAATTTTTTTTCTAAGTTCCATTTTTTGAATTTAAACTTTCCGGGTGTCGACCATCTTTGTTTTCTGAGTGCGCACTTCTCGCGGCTGTCGTTTTAATTTCAATTTTCGCGCAAATATTTGAATTTCAAATTGGTAGATCTCTCTCTCTCTCTCTCTCTCTTCTGCTCATCGGGCGTTGGTTGTTTCTTTCTTGCATTCACAGAAGGGCTGTTTATATTTAAAAAAATCTCTGGACGAGCTGGATTTGAACGCTCTACGTTCGTGTTCACCAAATTAGATGCAACCGTCAATGCCTCAGCACTACCGAGATGTTGCAAATTTTAATGTGTATAGCGGAAAGCCATATCGCTGTTCTGACGTCACGCACACAGATTTTAAAACAAACTATTTTTTCTAAAATATAAATTATAAGAATGGAATTGTGTAGCCTATTGTGATTAAAGGTTGATACAATTTTTTAAAAATTGATTTTGTAACTGGTTTTCATAGAAATAATTCTTTTATTTTATAATTTAAGTGACGCGCATGAATGAATTATCGAGATTTCCATTGTCCCGACCTACTATATAGCTGGAAATTTCCGCTCGAGTTCTTGGTCAATTAATTTAATCGTTTTAGTATTTATTTATTAAATTATTTATAAAAACTGTCGAAAATTTGAAAGCTATGCGGCAAGAGGCAAATTCATATCGTAAAAATATACGGGTTACAAATTTGAGTTCAGACTTTTTATAATAGAAATTAAATAAATGAGTTGAATTACTCAAATGCTCATTGCCGACTTTCTCTTTTGTTTTGTAGCGTCTGAAATTGGGTCATTATATCGATCAAACCTGTATTTTAGTTTTAATAAGGTTATGAAACAAATGGAAACTTCGCTTAACTTAAAAAGCATGACATTGGTTCACTTGTAATGTCAGCTTAAATTTTGTCTGAAGAAATTACAATCTATGTGCTTGTTTAATTTTATATTTTATTAAATTATTTATAAAAACCGACGAAAGTTTGAAAGCTATATGAATATCGGAGCGCCTAATTCGTTTTTGTACAATTTGAAACCTTGAAATGCAGGCTTTAACTTGATTATTAGCACAGACAAAGGAATTTGCTATGATATCACCGATTCTGCAAGGGGTCAGCTTGTCTGCGCTCATACTTTACGTAAAGTGGAAATTTCCTATCTCACTCGCTCTTATTGACTGCTGTAACTTTATCTCTTGCACTCGTTCAAAATGTCTGCAATTTTAATATGATTGAAGGTATTTCGTCATTCCTTCCTTTAATTTAGTCTATTTCTCTGGTACTCATTGGGATTTGATTGTTTCGTCGTCGTCGTTCTATCTCATTAGTACTCATTGACTGCTGTAACTTTATCTCTTGCACTCGCTCAAAATGTCTGTAGTTTTAATATGATTGAAGGTATTTCGTCATTCCTTCCAAGTATTTAAAAATATATATTAGACGTAATAAACAAAATTCAAAAATTATTGTACTTTTGATGGAAATATATGTATGTTGACCACAAATTAACATAATTTTGAATAAAAACGCGCAATTTCGTTAAAAAAAATGTTCTGACACCATCATTTCACTTAAAATTTTACAAAAACTGACATCATGTTCCCTGAAATTATACAAAAAACGACATTTTTATTCAACACACGACGAAAGTTGAACAAAAATCACGCAATTACACATCCTCTCACATAAATTTTTACAAAAATCGACATTATGTAGCATAAACTATGCATAATTTTGCAAATGTTTTACAGTTTTTTATAAAATGCATCGTTCAAAATTAAAAGAAATTGCAATTTCGTTGAAAAAAGCTTCTACCACAATCATTTCGATAAACAGAATTCAAAAATTCTTGTACTTTTGATGGAAATATATGTATGTTGACCACAAATTAACATAATTTTGAATAAAAACGAGCAATTTCGTTGAAGAAAATGTTCTGTCACCATCATTTCACTTAAAATTTTACAAAAACTGACATGTCACTTGAAATTATACAAAAACCGACATTTTTATTCAACACACGACGAAAATCGAACAAAAATCACGCAATTACAAATCATCTCACATAAATTTTTGCAAAAATCGACAGCAATTTCGTTGAAAAAAATGTTCTGACGCCATCATTTCACTTAAAATTTTACAAAAACTGACATCATGTCACTTGAAATTATAAAAAAACGACATTTTATCCAATAAGCGATAAGAAATACGCCATTCCACATTATTTCACTTAAAAAATTATCGCAATTTGTTTTATAAATCGTTTTGTAAAACGAAAATTATGTAAAAGCAGTTTTAGAGTTATTTCTAAGCATAATTTTGCAAATGTTTTACACTTTTTTATAAAATGTATCGCTCAAAATTAAAAGAAATCACAATTTTTTAAATTATATCACACCATTATGAAATCGTAGATTGATTTTTTGAAATTTTACACTTTGTAACTGTAAAATAACTTCAAATACTAATATTTTAGCTTTAGATTTTGTAATTATTGCAGATTCGTGAAAAAACAAAAGCAGAGTAGAAATAAAAACACAAACACTTTGTAATAAACAAATATATTGTTCTTATTTCGTATAATACTTAATAATATAAAAATAAATGTACAGTTAAATGTCTTATTGTCTAAAAATCCGCTAGCAATTTACAAACCTGTAGTTTGAGGTGTACAACATTTTAAATTAAAAAAAGCTGCAAGTAATAAAATCAGAATTCGTTTACATGGGATCGTAGAACAAATTTCATTGTGGCATTTTAAAGTTTAAGGCGCTCCGAATCCAGGATTCTGTTCGTATTTGATGTTGAGGACCTCTGCCTTAGAGGTGTTTTTCTAACGGCCCTTTTTTGGAAGTGCTTCCTAATCGACGTTTTTCTGACTGCACCTTTTTGATGTGGACTTGGATGAGTAGCTGGTGTTTTTAATTTATATTCTAAATCGGACTCGCAGTTATCAGTTTTCATTTCGGTTTTTCCTGTAGTACCAGTCGGGGTTGGCTTCTTTTGCTGTTTAGGTTTAGCTAGCAGCACATGAGCAACGTTAAGGCCTTTGATGTAATCAGCAAACTGTAGGCGTCCAGGTGGATTAATAGTTTTACGAGGCCTCAGAGCGTCGTGAACTAAATCGACTATGTTAGACGCCGGTAAAATTTTACCCTTTATAGTAACGGTACCCTTGCGATCCCAGCTCACATCGTTTGAGGCACTCAAACTGCGTAGAAAAACTTCAGATTTTTTCTTAAAATTTTTGGGAAGTGTAGATAAAATAATGTCATTTGATAGGCTGTTACTGCTTGTTTCAATAGGTATTTTGATTGGCTGCCGTGCCTAGTTTGTGAAATGAAGGAATATTTGTAACACTTGGTTGTACTGCCCCCATTTATCGTGATCAGTTAATTTGGACTTTAAAACTTTTTGCATTTCGTCATCAAGTTGAGATAATATATTTTTCTCCGCATTATCGCCAGACTTAAGGCGTTGGACAAATTTCGGCGATACAACCAACATCTTCCGCCCTTGGTCCATTTTAGTCGAAAAAGGAGCTCAGCCGTTTGTTCTGGTAGAGCCGTCATGAATAAACTAACTTAAAATCAAGACTTTCATAATAAATACATAAAAAAAATATGGCAGGTACGGGAATCGAACCCGTATTCTCTCTCGAGATCAGAGCTTAAATCTGACGCCTTAACCATTCGGCCAACCTGCCTCCCTGTATAAACGAGCACTCTCTGCATAATTAAGAAAGAAAACATATAGTTTAAAAGCCTTCTATTTGCAATTTCATACAATATTTTACATAAATTAAGCAATATACAAATTTCTAAATCGGATTTGATATATATTTATCGAAGGAGTTGATCCTCAGTTGACGTTTTATTATTATTATTTGTCGTGATTCGTTATCGCTGAATTTTATAGGAACCAGCCTGTCTGCTATGTGACGCACGCAGTGTTTCCATACCTTTTATTTTAAAATTTGTAAACCAGAGGCCCAGGATGCAGCCGCAACAGGTAACAGAGTACAATGGTTTAAAACGAGTTAGTGCGGCAGCAGTTTGGACCTCTGGTTTTATAAAATTTTAAAATAAAAAGGGATGGAATGCAAGATAGAGACAACCAACGCACGATGAGCAGAAGAGAGAGAGAGAGAGAGAGAGAGAGAGAGTTCTACCAATTTGAAATTCAAATATTTGCGCGAAAATTGAAATTAAAACGACAGCCGCGAGAAGTGCGCACGCAGAAAACAAAGATGGCCGACACCCGGAAAGTTTAAATTAAAAAAATGGAACTTAGAAAAAAAATTTAAAGCTATATAGTAGGCAGGGACAATGGAAATCTCGATAATCCATTCATGCGCGCCGCAGCGTAATTCCAGAAGCAAATTAAAAATGGCCGCCGCGTAATTTAATCAGCAGCACATATCAAAATTAAATATCAAACTTCATATGTGATTAATTAGATCAAAACGCGAAAATTAATTAGATCAATACGCGGTTTTAATTGGATCAATCATATGTGGATTAATTTAATCGGCCACGAATCAATTAAAAGGAGTGGGGGAAAGCTGCCCTCCTTCTACTTATAATCAAGTAGTCGCCTCTTAGTGTCACGCTATTTATTGGGGAGGTTAGTCGTGTTCTTCTAGATCTCCTAAAATAAGCTAAGTTCTTGCTGATTTTAAGTTAAATAGTTAATGTTGATAACGGAAGTAGATTTGTCTTTCGAAACGTTCATGTTTTAATATTTTTCATTTTGTACCCATAAAAATAAGATGACCATATATTATAATGTTGTTATATCCCCCTTGAACTCATAATCGTCTTTCACATCGTCAAAAAGATGGCTTAAAGTAAAACACTAGTTTCTACGGTCATACTGCCGAGTTAGTTGTTCTTACTATGCATGTAATTCCAAAATACTGTTTCTAGATCGCTTGTCCAAAGCAGAAAATATCAATTCTTGGTCTTAATATGATTTGTAATGAAGATCTCTCCACCTAAAACGTAATTATTATCTCTAATTAAGTAAATAAGCTATCTCATACGAGACATACCCCTAAAATATCTATTAAACTAGTAATAATATCTTGATACTGTAAATTTGGATTAATGCGCTTAACATGTTTGTATATTTTTTGAATTTATAACTTCTTTAATTGTGTAATAATGTTTTGCATGACTCATTATGTTTGCACAATAGTATATTGTCTTATTAGGATTAAAAGTAGCACTTTGTTTGACAAGCAATTACGTTTGCAATTGCGAAGCGGGCCGAGCGAAAACAAAAATTGCTAGTCAAACAGAACTACTTTTAATTCGAATAGCACATACTACTTTTTTCCGCAACCCAGAAAGGTATAAAATACTTAAAATTTTAAATGATTGACTGTTTTGACGTTCGGAGCATGAAGACAACTGCATCGATAGCCGATCAAGTAGAACCTACTTTTAGTTCATAGAAAGTAATAGTAGTTTATTTATCTAGAACGACAAGTGGAATTTTAAAGACGAGAAAGTTGTTTACGTCCGAGGCGTCAGCCGAGGACGGAATTACTTGCGAGGACCTTTAAAAACACTTTTCGTTCGTAGCGAATACAACGGTTTATTGCATACTGCAAGTTTAATGAATTTTAAATGAAAAGTTGTAAATCATTTCAAATGTCATGTCAACAACTGACGTATAATTTTAAAGTACTTGAACTTTAAAATTTTACTTTAAAGTACTAGGATTTTAATGTTCCATTTTTTGTATCATAAATAATCCGAAAAATTTAATTTTTGACATCAGTATAAAATAGAAAAGTACTTTTATTCATATGAACTAAATGTGTTGCTTAGCAGTATATACTTTTAGTATCAGTAAGAATGACGTCAACTGCTATGAGTGATATTGGTATTAAAAGTAATGAGTTTTTTAGGTACAGTACTGAAAATCAAGCATTACTGTACGAATTTTAGGCCGGAAAGTACTTCTTTACACAACGATCTTATTGTTTTTTCTTTATAACATTATTTTGAAAAATTGACGTTTTCATTGGTTTGCAATATCTGTTGACTGTTTCTAACGAAATGAACTACAAATGTCTCTAGATTTTTACAAAGGTATAAATAATGCTTGATTGTTATTGTAATGTTTCAATATTTCGATGAAGTTAAGAAAAAACACGGGTGCCTAAAAATGTTGCACACAACTCATCCGTTTATTGCCTTTACAGGACTTGCACGCATCCTGTAAATATACTCTTTCCGAACTTGTTACGTAGACTACTATTAAGACGGTTGCGGAAAAACTATTCATGACGTTGGCACAGTATTGCTTGATTTTAAAATCATCTTTACAGACAATTTTTAATTTAATTTGTTTATTTATATATATATTATATTTTTTTTTTGGAAAACGAACAGGCATAGGCCCAATTACATGTTCTTTCTTAAAAAAAAGAACATAATATTTCAAAATATAAGGAAACTGGTCTCATACACGACTGTATACGAAAGAAAGTTGACTATGCGTTAATGAAGTTACAAGTTTGAAAATGGCTTTTTTAGAAAGTTGAAATACACATTGCAAGTAGTGGTAAAAATTGGACATAGATATGTTACAGTTGCGCATCATATGGCTCAGAATTGAGGAATGACCTATATTATTTGCATGTGTATTAAGTGGAAACAACTATGTATGTATAGTTCAGCAATTTGGGACATTTAACGTTAATTGGGATACTAAGTGGGGACAGTCTACAATGTTATTAATTAGTTTAAATAAAAATAATAATTGTTCACTAACTGTTCTGATTTCAACTGTCTCTGATCTTAGGTACAAAAGGCTGTCTATATAAAGACTAGCGAGTATTTTAAATTTAAATAATATATCAGTGAAGTGATGCTGAACGGATTCGATCTGATTTTTGTACTCACTGTAATTAGGTGATCAAATAATGCTTGCATACTCAAGTTTAGATCTCCCAAGTGCATTATGTAGAATTTTATAGGACTTTATAGGACTTGTGGTTGAAGCATTTCGTTATGCGAAAAATGAGACTTATCATTGAATAGGCTTCCTTGTATATTTAATGGATATGGTTTTCAAAACGAAGCTTATGGTCTAGCAATATTTCTAGATCTGATATACATACGGTTCTTTAAATATGTGCACCATTAATATTATAGTTTACAGTACGACACTGTTCAAATGAGGATTCAGCAGGTGTGACAATTTAAAAAATAATGTAACTGTTGAAATTGCAAGTTAACAAAACGAAACCATGGCCTTTCCTTATCTAGAAACATTTTGAATAGTGTATACATCAGCTTATCGCGAAGTTAATTGATCACTTCAATTAAGTCCAAGCAATTTTCCGATTCAAAATTATTGGAATTTTGTGGCGATAAAGTCGACCAATAATCCAGGTAGGTACATGAGTTCAAAAAGATGCTGACCACGATTACATCCATTCAGGCATCGGTAGCTACTGTAGTGGCCGAAAACGAACAGCTACGTCGGGAAGTAGATCAAACCCAACAATATAGCCTTCTAAATAATGTATAAATTAACGTTATTCCTGAAGTGCCAAATGAAAACTTCATTACCACACTAAAACCCCATAGGCAAGAAGGTGAAGCCCATGATATTGAGATTAATCATTTGGATGCCGTACATCGAGTTGCTTCAAACAATAATAAAGGATCACCAAAAAAATTTTTTATATAACAGTTAATCCGCTCAACACCTTACAGTGTTATACATAATTTGGTTGTAAGTACAAATTTG